>WHVA01000130.1:0-238620 GCA_015179125.1 Gautieria morchelliformis | reverse complement strand
CATCCACCTGCTCATCCTCGGGCCCCTCCACTTCCACTGCCTCATCAGCCTGCTCCACAACAACCTGTGCCTCCTGTTGCCCCTGTGCCCCCTGTGCCTCCACACCCTCTGCATCCACCTGCTGCTCCTCAGCCCCCTCCACTTCCACCGCCTCCACCAATGCCTTTAAGAAACCTTCCACTAGCACGTCGCCCTTTGATTGAACAACAGATTGCACCTCATGACCTTGGTGCTATGGATGACAAATGTCCAAAATGTAAAGCATGGCATTGGAAGGCAGAGCGTCTGGCCGACTCTACCATTGCTGAGCCCAAATTTGGTATATGTTGCTCAAAGGGCCAGATACACCTTGAATTGTTGATGGAACCTCCAGAACCACTAAAGACTCTTTTGGCCAGCCAAGACAGGCGTGGAAAACAGTTTAGGGAAAAGATTCGGAACTATAATGCTGCACTGGCATTTGTCTCTGTGGGAGTGAACATAGATGAAAATGTCGTGAATAGACCTGGGCCATATGTCTTCAAAATTCAGGGAGGCCTCTATCATATTCATGGCGCTCTTCTTCCTACTCAGGGTCAGGATAGGCCACCCAGCTATGCGCAGCTCTACTTTTATGATCCAGCAGAGGCTTTGCGACGTAGGGAGGCCAATAACAGTTTTGATCCTTTGGATTCAGATGTTTTAAGTGACCTCCAGGAAATGATGCAGGCTCACAATCCATTGGTTCCAATCTATCAGCAGGCAATGGAAAGGCTTAGGAACCAGCCAGATAGGTTGACTGTGGAGGCCAGACTCACCTACAGAGCACATACAGACCAGAGAAGATATAATATTCCTACAGCGGATGAGATTGCCATTGTGCTCCCTGGAGAAGGTGTGCCTGGAGGCACTAGAGACATTGTCATTCAGCTTAGAGGTGGAGAACTGCGACGAATTCAGGCCGAACATGCTTTGTATGCGCCACTACACTATGTCCTTCTCTTTCCCAGAGGTGAATCAGGCTGGGATTGGGACATTCCACGGATAGACCAAGCTCTTCCACGACAAGGCCAGGAGGGGGAGGAGGAGGAGGACCCTTCAAGTGACAGGCGTGTGACCATGTCAAAATACTATCGTTATCGTCTTTTCCAAGGGAGGGTGAAGCTGAAACTCTCTTCCTGGCTGGCAAGCTCTTTCAGCAATACATTGTGGATGCTTGGGCAGCGACTGAACAGCAGAAGCTAAATTGGATCAAATACCATCAACATGAGCTGCGAGCTGAGGTCTACAATCAGATGATTGATACATTTGGACCTGAGGACAATCAGGCCAATCCAGCTAACTTGGGACAAAAGGTCATCTTGCCTGCTACATTTACTGGGAGCGCCAGGGATATGAACGAGAATTTTCAAAATTCAATGGCAATCACTAGGAAGCATGGTCCAGCAGATGTCTTTGTGACAATGACAGCAAACCCCAGTGGAAAGAAATCAAAGATGCTCTCAAGCCAGGCCAGACTCCCAGTGATCGTCCTGACTTGGTTGCAAGGGTTTTTCATCTCAAGAAGGAGCAATTGATCAAACGTATCATGAAGGATGGTATCCTTGGTCGCACAGTTGCACGTGTCCATGTGATCGAATTCCAGAAGCGGGGGCTCCCTCATATGCACCTTCTTATATGGTTTAAAGAGGAGGATAAGATCAGGACACCGGAAGCTGTGGATGCTTTGGTTTGGGCTGTCTTTCCTGATCAGCAAGAGCATCCAAGGCTCTACAAATTAGTTTGTGATCTAATGACTCATGGCCCCTGTGGACAAGCGCGTCCTCGGGCTTCTTGCATGACAGAGGGCAAGTGTTCCAAACATTTCCCAAAGGAATTTCGTGAGGTGACATCTGTCACTGAAGATGGCTATCCACAGTATCGCCGTCCTAATGATGGCAGACAGCATAATGTCAGAGGCAACATCATGGACAACCGCGACGTGGTTCCCTATTGTCCCACCCTCCTCTTGGAATTTGAATGCCATATTAATGTGGAACCCACTTTCAATGTGCGCTCTATCAAGTACATTCACAAGTATATGTACAAGGGGCCTGACAGGACCACAATGACCATTAATAAGGAGAGGGATGAGGTTAAACAGTACCTCGATGCACGCTATGTCAGCTCACATGAAGGTGCTTGGAGACTGCTGGAATATAAAATGCATGTTCAGGTCCCTCCTGTCATGGCACTTCCAGTCCATTTGCCAGGCCAGCACAATGTGATATTTGATCCTCATATCGATCCAGGCATGGCTTTGGAGATGGCAGAGGATGCTAAGACCATGCTCATGGCCTATTTTGAAGCCAATAACAGATATCCTGAGGCACGTGAACTACTCTATGTGGAATTTCCTGAGCACTATGTTTGGAAAAAGCAAGCCAAGCGGTGGCAACCTCGCCAGCGGGGTTTCAGTCTCGGTCGCCTTCATTTTGCAAGTCCAGCCTCTGGAGAGCGCTTTTTCTTGCGAACCCTCCTTACAGTTGTCAGAGGCGCAACGTCATTTGAGGAGCTTAGATCATTTGATGGTGACCTTTGTCCTACTTACAAGGCTGCATGCCTGGCAAGGGGCCTGTTAGAAGATGATTCAGAGTGGACACAGTGTCTTCAGGAGGCTGCACATATACAAACAGGTTTCCAGCTCAGGAGGTTATTTGTCACTATTCTCCTTCGGTGTAACCCTGCTCGGCCTGCTCAAATCTGGGAGGAGTTTCAGGAGCATATCTGTGATGACCTGGAGTATCAGCTTCAAAATAGGCATGGCATTCACCATCCTACCAATGATCAAATCTATGACTTTGGTCTCTTTCTCATTGACAAGATCATACGTCAGGGGGGGAAGTCTCTGGATGAGTTCCCAGATATGCCACAGATAATGGGGCACTGGGAGGGATTGGTTGGGAACCGTTGGATAGCTGAGCAGCGGGACTATGACCCAGCTACAGAGCTGGAAAAAGCCGCCACCAATATTGACAAGCTTAATGCAGAACAGAGGCGTGTCCATGATGAGATCCTCCATTCAGCCATAAATGGAGAGGGTCTTCTGTTCTTTGTCAATGGCCCTGGTGGTACAGGCAAAACTTTTACCTGGAACACCCTGGCTCATTCTATCAGAGGAAGGGGTCTTATTGTCCTATGCATTGCATCTTCAGGAATTGCAGCATTGCTTCTGATTGGGGGCAGAACATCACATGCTATGCTCAAGATTCCAATTCTGATTCATGAGGGTTCTCTATGTGACATCAAAAGAGGCTCACCATTGGCAGAACTTCTCAAGCAGGTCCATTTGATCATATGGGATGAGGTGCCTATGCAGCATCGTCATGTAGTTGAAGCTGTCGACAGAACCTGCAGGGATGTCCTAGAGCGTCCAGATCGTCCATTTGGTGGTATTACTGTGGCTTGGGGTGGAGATTTCCAGCAAACTCTGCCTGTCGTTCCTCGAGGTAACAAGGAGGAGATCGTGGGTGCTTCTATCCAAAGATCTCCTTTGTGGCATCATGTCAAGGTCCTCCATCTTACTCAAAATATGCGAGTCGACCCTCATGATCCCCAGAGTGAACAATTTGCTCAGTGGCTCTCTGATGTTGGTCAGGGAAAGGATCTCCCTTTGGACAATTCATTCACACTTCCTCAGCACATGATCTGTGGACCACAGGTGTCAGATCTCATTGCAGCTATCTATCCTAACATTGGTACTGGGGAGGCACTCCAAGACAAATACTTTTTGGAACGTGCCATCCTTTGCCCTCGCAATATGGAAATGGATGAGATTAATGCTGAGGTGCTCAATGTATTCCCTGGGGAGGAGCGTCTCTATCCCAGTGCAGACTCAGTCAAAGGAAATGAAGATGGCAACGTGTATCCTGTGGAGTATCTCAACTCACTCAACATGGGTGGGCTTCCACCATCTCAACTCAGGCTTAAACCTGGAGTGGTACTCATGCTTCTTCGGAATATTGACCTTGGTCGTGGACTCTGCAATGGTACAAGGTTGCGTCTCATCAATATGACCAACAGGGTACTCTTTGTGAGGATCATTTCAGGACCATTTTCAGGAGAGACTGCATTTATCCCTAGGATTACAGTGACACCCACCTCAGACCAATTGCCATTTGAGCTCCAGCGTCGCCAGTTTCCTGTCAGGCTGGCCTTTGCCATGACTATCAACAAGTCTCAAGGGCAGTCTCTTGGCACGGTAGGCATAGACTTGCGATACGTGGTATTTTCACATGGACAGTTGTATGTTGCAGTGTCAAGAGGCACTAATTGGAACAGAGTCCATATTCTTTTAGGGGAGGGGAACAAAACTTCTAATATTGTATACAAAGAAGTGTTGCTGAAGCCTGATTAAATATGTATTTCCATTTGTATTTAATGTATGTAGTTGCATTTCACCAAATAATTCTTTGATTCTATTAACTACCCATGTGCAATGTTAACCCTAAATAACCCGGTGCGAAGCACGGGTCTATTGGCTAGTAAGATAATATAGAAGTCATCTAAAACCGGCACCCCTTACATAAGCTGAGGACTGTCCAACGTGCGGATAGGAGCCAGACGCCTAAAATACATGCGTATCCAATCACACGTGCCTACACCTACGGATCACCTGAACACTCCCCTCGCTTCTCGGCTCATGGTGCCCAGGAACCTTCAGTCGCCTCTCCGCTCACAGTGTCCTTGCACCGTCCATCCCCTCAGCACTTACGGTGCACATGCACCGTCCGTCCGCTCTCAGCTTACGGTGCCCATGCATCGTACGCGACCGCATCCGCATACGGTACACAAGCACCGTATGTCCTCTCTGGGCTTATGGTGCACATACAAAGTCCGTCCGCTCTCAGCTTACGGCGCACATGCACCGTCCGCGGCCGCATCCGCCTACGGTGCACATGCTCTCCGCGGCCGGGGCCACTCACGGTGCCCAGGAACCGTCCGTCGCCTCTCGGGTTCACGGTATATACATACGTCAGTGCGCGAAAATCTCCTGACTTTGGGAATTCCTGAAGATATTCCACATTTCTGACAAATTTCCCAGTTCAGAAAATTGGATGAAAATTCATTCGCCTTGGGTTCAGGTGCCTGTGTTCCTGCAGCATCTGCGTCGAAGAACCAGGCATGCACCTCATCCAGGAAGCAAGATCACCTAACTTCCTTTTAGTATGGCGCATGCAAGCACAGTGGACAGGCCCACCCTGGTCATGCTGGGCTGATGATGTACGCATTCCTGATTTTTCTGGCATCTGGTGTTCTTCCTTGACTGGGGCGTTCGAATGTGAAGGTTTCCCGCGTCAGCAAGCTAAACTTGGATGGCACGGCAGACGATGTACGCACCTCCTGTGACAGTGTCACTATAATGCCAGGTATGTATATTTTCAATTAAGCTTTCTTCGACTGACACTTATCTACATTTGTCCAAGGAGACTGAAGGCACGGTGACACAGCGTGCCTCTGGGAGCCACCTGATGCACATACAGCGTTCACATACAATCGACATGTGCCGCCACTGCGGGGCTCTCAGTTGGAGGAGGCGTTTCAAAACCTTCGCTCTAACAAAGGTATCAGTTCAGAAACGTTTTGGAGAGCGTTTGACATGTGTAACTGTTATCAATTCTTTACTAAGGAAGCCCTGCACTATGTACATGGGCCGAAATGCCCAATGTGGGCATATCCTGACATGCGTTCGTGATTGTGTGCCATAGACTCTCCCCGTAGCTATTTCTCAACTTTCTTGATGTATATCGAGAGTAGCTACCAAATAACAGAACGACTTTTCTTGGAATTATATGCCTAACTTATCGTGGCAATACTACATCAACACAGACTGGTCCCTCGTGCTGTGAAGGTCCTTGCAGGGATCGCGGAGTCTACAAAGTCAGTCTCAAATGCCTTTCCTTGGTTTCAGCACTTCAGATTTAGGGCAGGTTCAACCTCTTGCTGGACAAACACATTGAGTATCTCACCCTTGCAGTGAACAACGCAAAATCTCACTAACCTTGGTCGCAAGGACATGTAAAGGGAAATGTTTTACGGGAGGATAAATCGAAATCAAGTATCACGGGTGCGCAGCTTCAGCTGCCATTACTGCTCTCAGCCTAGCTAACTACTGCTGAAGGTATTGGAGCCAGGATATCACGGCACTCAATACCCACTAAGGCGACAAGACTAGTGTACACAGTTCCTGCTTGGCCCCTGCGTATAGTGTCGGCTCACGACGTTAATGACAGCTCAATGCTCTCTCAAAGGCTCTGCATGACAGAGGGATGTATCTCCTGCACGTCGTCATCAACCACATGGCCGAACGGACTTTAACAACCAGGTGCGTTTCATATCCGTGTATTTCTCTTGGCCATATGGCTCTAATTGACGAAATCACAAACAGATGTTGAGCAGTGCTCCCTCGGCGACGCCAACGTGGCCCTTGTGGACCTCAACACCGAAAATGAAGATGTGATTACTGGGATGTACTCCATGATCAATCAAACCGTGCAAAAATATAGTGTAGATGTGGTCAGGTTCGACACAGTGAAGCACGGTGAGAATCTGAACCTTCTTAATTATTCTTCGTCTTATTAAGTATGATAGGTTTGGAAGGACTTTTGGTGTCTGATGATGAAGGGAACGATGCTGCTACCTTGACGCCCTCGTCGATCCACTCCCCCACTCTTGCGACGCCAGAGCGTAGGTTGAAGCAATGGCTGATCCCCGCGCCCGCCTTCTTGACCAGCGAGTTCCGTGTCAGATAAATGGCACCCGTGCGCGAGGATCGTCGTCGGCCCCAGCAAGCCGAAATCATCGTACACGGCTGCGTAGGATGCGTGGGCGGGGAATAGCAATGCAGTCAGGAGTATTTCCGCAGTGTTCTCCGAGATGTGTGTCTGGATAGGAAGACGTGCGGGGTGAGGGGTCGCTGGGTGCGGCGAGGCAGATGGCGTGGCACCGGGTGCCTCTGCGGCGAGTTTTCCCAGGCCGGATAGCAGGTCGTCCGTGCACGAGAGTGCAAATCGTGGTGTTAGGATAGGGTGAGGGGTCGCTGGGTGCGGCGAGGCGGATGGCGTGGCACCGGGTGCCTCTGCGGCGAGTTTTCCGGAGCAGGTCGTCCGTGCACGAGAGTGCAAATCGTGGCATTAGGATAGGGTGAGGAGTCGCTGGGTGCGGCGAGGCGGATGGCGTGGCACCGGGTGCCTGTGTGGCGAGTTTTCCCAGGCCGGATAGCAGGTCGTCCATGCACGAGAGTGCAAATCGTGGTGTTAGGATAGGGCGGAGAAGAACCGAGTTGAGTGAATTAACATATGATATCATAGAACGTGAGTTCGCAAGCGAGTCGGTGTGGGTGCGGTCTAAACTTTTGCCGGTGAAGGCACTCCTTCGGAGCCCTTCGCTGACAGCACAGAAAATAACTCGAAGGCTAAGGTAACGAAGATGAAGTATGAGAACTCACCAGTGATGCCTAAGTCTTCTTCTGGTCGAAGATAGAAATTTACAGGGGAAGGCTCAAGACGATAGTCACAGCGAGGTCAAGTTTGCACAAGATGGACGTATGATAATTAAACTGGAGAATATACATGCGAATGTAGACTACTTATACCGAATGCTCATATTGTGCTAGCGAATAGGAAAGAGGCCGTCTGGAGTCAGGGTTGGATAGGGGTGCGCGGTCAGGATACATAATAGATGAAATAGACATACAATAGAATGGAAGAGGGGTGCGAACATGAAACGATGGAGAGGAAAGAGGGCGAAGGCCCCTATGTATGAAAACACGCCTTGGGACCTGCATATACACCACCCTGCACGGACTCTTCGTCTGCTGGGTTGATCCCACATGACCTACGGGTAGGATGCCCCGCGAATGCATTCTGGCCATAGGAACACCCAAAGGGGGTTGAATTGAGAAGATGATGGGACCAGTGATGAACCATCAATCCGGGTAAAGGATGTCGATCATGTTTGATGGCGTGCCTGCTGGCGAATGATGCGAGTAGCGAATGGTCATATGGCGAATGTGGCGAATAGTGAATGGAGTGAGGAGTGAATGGAGCAAAGATGAGCGAACATGGAAGAGTGGTGAAAGGGAAAACAGGGATAGCTGGGTACAAGAAATAAATGAGTCATGACAGCCTGCACCTCCTTGCGATTCATGATAGGACCAGTGATGAACCATCAATCCAGGTAAAGGATGTCTATCGTGTTTGATGGCATGGCTACTGGCGAATGATGCGAGTAGCGAATGGTCATTTGGTGAATGTGGCGAATAGTGAATGGAGCGAAGCCGAGCGAACATGGAAGAGTGGTGAAAGGGAAAACAGGGATAGCTGGATACAAGAAATGAATGGTGTAAGGGCAACCCTGGCTGGTTGTGGAGATCACACTACCACACAACTGACAAGGGGAAATCCAAAGTCCATATAAATGAACAGAGTATACAAGAGAGGGGATTCTCACCTGACAAGGGGAAATCCAAAGAGAAAAGTCTAAGGACCCCCAATGTCAGCGAGCCCGTATTATACTACGCTGCGCAGCCAGGGACAACACTTGGCACCCGCCATCAACCCTGCATCCTCCTGACCTCCCTTACCCTTGATCGACCCTTGATGCCACCTATTACACGAGTCACTTGATTTCCAACACTGTTCCGAGAGTGGAAGTCGGAAATTGGAGTGGAACTGGCAAGGTGAACAGAACTGGTGGAAGTTCTCCCAGAAGCGGAATCATTTCCGAAAGCGGAGGTGGAGATGGAATCGGAACCGGAACCGGAGTCAGAAATGGAGTCAGAACTGGAAATGGAAAACAGGGTGTCCCCTGACAAATGGGTCATGACAACTGTGTAGTGAAAACTTCAGCAAAGCTAATTCGTCCTGCCCTGCAGTGGTACGAGTCCCATTGAGTCCAACCTGCACGGAGGCTGCAACTGACACTATCCGAATGCATCCTGAGCATGTGGGTCTGTCATGGAGTGGGAGTTTAACAGATGATGGGTTCTATGATGGATGATGGCCCCAACACCTGGTGTCCTGGCAGGAATGATGCGAATAGTGAATGTGAAAGCAGTATGGTGACAAATATTTTGGCAAGATATTCGCTGGTTCGGGAAGTCGTTCGCTGGTTCAGGAGGTCATTCGCTGTGTGTTGAGGGATGATTTGCAGAATAAACGAATCATGACACCATTTTGTATCTGAAAGCCCCTTCTGCTGCATGAGATAGAACTCTAGGTGTGGGCACCTTAGATCTGTCTATTGCAATCTTGGCTAAAGACAGTAAGTGGTCTCTTCTGATAGAAAGGTTATGATTGGACCTTAGCTCTCTCCTTTTACTCACAGCCTTGAAAGACCTGAAAGGCTCAGAAGGGTCCTTAAGGGACTCCTGTAAAGGGTATGCAAATGCCCATTAAACAGGTGACTGAGAGGCATCAGATTCATGAGCAAATGAAGTCTCGAGAATGCTGGCTTCAGCCTCCTGAGGAGTATCTGACAGGGGAACATCCAATGGATTGTTAGTAGGTGTGACAGACAAGTGCAGAGACCATTGCACTTGCCATCGGTTCAACTCCTTGGACATGTGGAAGTACTTGAGGTTCTTGTGGTCCATCCAGATCTCAATTGGGCATGGAGCACCCTCAACGAAATGCTGCCACTCCTCCAGCACCCGTGTATATATATATCACCTCATGCTCTTTTTGTATTCTTTAACAAGTACTCGTTTGTCTCCCCTCACTCAAGCACTCACACTCATGGCTCAACTACACCCACACCATGCATATACATACATACAGGTACACTCTCAAACCTTGTCATATTCACACACACAACTGGTAGCCTCAAGCCCCATGCTGTTACATATCAGGAATCCCAGAAGTCAGAACTAGAAAGGACAGCGGCTTCAACTTATGTGTTGCACCCCCAATGAACTATCATCCTAGGTATTTCAGAACTGAGTACTGGAGACTGGAAGAGGCAGAGGTAGGGAGGATTCAGGAGTTGAGCTAAGTTGAAAGGTCAGAGGTCGGAGGTTGGAAGAAGCAGAAGACAGAGAGTGTTGTAAGACAGAGAGACAGAGGACTTGCAAAACTTGCTGTGCTAAGAGCAGGAGATAATCCGAGGGGATTCACATATCAAAGTTGATTATCTGATTGCAAAAAAAAACAGAGAGCATACGTGAGCAGGTTTTATATAAAGAGCTGGATCAACAAGTAATGGGGTGAGACTAAGCAATTCCAGTAGGAGCGGAAGTAACTATAACAAACGGAGTAAGTGACTAATACAGAACAAGAGAATTACAAGGAGGTGCAGGGTAGAGTCAAGAACAATAGGCAAAAGAGCAAAGGGCACGTAAGTCTAGTAGACAGCAGAACAAACAGAATTCCTGATGGACTGGAACTGGTGTCATGCTGTGCTAAGGGTTGAATACAGAGGGCCAACAAATAGAGTTGAACAGGCGTGTAAAAGAACAAGGGGTCAGGGGTTGAGGTTGCGGATGTTGTGGAATAGAGTCAGAGCTGGTGTGGAAAGTGGTGCAGAGGTTGCAGAGATGGCTGAACAGTATGGTCATAACACATGCATAAACCCAACAACTAATAATACCACGCTACACCAGCTCAGAAAAAGACACTCTGCGCTATGTACAGATGCCGCAAAACTAAGACAATGGAGAATAAGAACGTGGAGACGCGGTCTGGGTGAATGACTGTGGGAATGGGGTGTGAGTGTGGTGGGTAGGATGTAGTGTGTAGTGCAAACTGTGGTGTAAGATGCGGATACAGGAAGGCGAGGAAACTAGCAAGCTCGTATCGCAGGTCGTGCAACGCATAGCGCCCACCACGCAGGACGCAGGATGCAATAAACGCAACACGCAACACGGGCATACAGCATGGAGCATGGAGCGGGGCGCACACCGAGCAAGCAGCAAGTGAGGTGGAACCAATATGGGCGGTGGGGAGGGGGTGGTGTGAGCAGGGGGGAAATGAGGAATGGCGAGCGGGGAAATGGGGAAGGGGACACGATGAGCACGGCAGAGGAGCCCGTGATAAGAGTAAGAGTAGGTGGTGTAGGACACGGGGCGCGAACGAGGACGAGGACGAGGGTGAGGCGCAGACGGGAGTCCGGGGGGAGGGGGAACTATGCAAGCAAGAGCAAACGCGAGACAGAGAGAGAGCGCGAGGCGCGCGACTCAGAGAACGGGGTACATGAAACGCAGCCGTCCCCGCCGGCCGGGCTCACCTCCTCCATCACCGATACGGATACGGATACCCACCCCTTACCCCCCCGTACTCCCGCCCCAACACCCCGCTCACCCTCCCCTTCTCGCTCCCGCCGCCGCCGCCGCCTCCTTCCCCCAAGCATAACCCTTCGATCGATGGCCTGCACGAACACGGAGAGCTCGTCGTCCGTGCTGTTGCTGAGGAAGGCGGGGGATGCGGGCTTGGACTTGGGCTGTGGATGAAGGTCGTTAGTGTGTGAGTAGTGGGCCACTGGATGGGGGAAGGCAAACGCGAAGGGGGAGGAGCCGGGTAAAAGCAAATGATGGCGAGCATGAGGGAATACTGCTAGAATACACTGGAGCAAGTAATAGCACGAAAAATAAAGTACCACACAACGATCCACAACGCAGGGCACGCCAGCCTTCATAGTCCCGCAAGGACGAAAAAAAAGAAGAAAAAAACGGAAAGCACCCAAACCAAACACTCACAGAAGGTCTCCCACCACCATGACCGTTCCCATCCCGCCCCGCCATACTCCCTCTCCCTCTCCTTGCCCTTCTCCTCACTGAGCATCTCAAGGCTCCCAGGGCTCCCCCGCCCCTCCTCCCAAAACTCCCGGGACTCCCGTCGCTCCCGCCCACGCCAGACGCAGCCCCCGCGCCCGGCACAGACGCCGACGCAGCATACCGATGCCCAAAGCTGTTCGAGTACCTTTTCCCCGCAGGCGGGGAGGCGCGGGGCGGGGCGTATACGCGGGCACAGGCATGGGGGACGATGCTGTGGGGGACGGCGAGGCCGGTCCGTCGCGATGGGCGACACGGGGGGATACGGAGGCGACGCTTGCACCCGCCGACCCCGAGATGGGCCGCACGAGGAGGCTCGGCCCGCCCGCCCGCGGCGGCGGCCGTCGATGCGGACCCGGATCCGCTCAGAGGGGGGTGGCGCAGGCTCGCAGACTGCGAGTGCTGGGATTGGACGGAGGGAAAGGACGGGAAAGACGGAGAGTGCGGGGAATGGAAGGTAGGCGAGCCCGGGGCGCCGGAGGAGAGGGTGGCGCTCTTGAACAGGTGGATCGCGTTGATGGAGGGACAGCGGCTGAGGAGGGCGGGGGAGGGGGTCGGTGCAGCGGCGGGGGCGGGCGTGTCAGGGGAATATGAGCCAGGGCCGGGACCAGACGACGCACGGGACGGCGAGCCCGACCCAGACGCCGATGACTCGGGCGCTAGCGCCCTGGGGCTGCTCGTCGGCGACACGGGCCTGGAGCCGGATCCGCCGGCGAGCCCCGCGCCTGCGCGGGGCAGCACGAAGCGGTCCGCGAGGCTGGGGCTGGTCGGGGAGTGTGGCAGACTCGCCATGAGCGGGGACCCGCCGGCGCTTTGACAGCGACTGCTGCTGGCACGCAGTGACGGTAGGGTGAACCCCATACTTTCCTGCAACAAGAACCGCGACGACAGGACGGACTCCAGCGTGTTCAATGCGGCTGTGAGGAGGTACGTCGCACGGATGGAGAGGAAGCCGAGGGGTGGAGGGTGGGAAGGAAGGCGTGGGAGGCGGTTGGAAGGTGGGGCCACAGAGCGGGCCCGCCTCCGGGCGTCTTAGGCAGCGGAAGAGGGCCCACGCGGGGAGGACACGCAGCAGCGTGAACATGCTCCGAAGGACAGAGGTTCCAGGCTTGTACACGGTGGAGAGAACGACGTCCGCGTGCCGGGAGTGGATGGATCAAGGTGCGTGGAGCTTGCCCGTCGCTGCTTGTCCTAACATTAGGGATGTGCGATGATGGAATTGAAGCTGTCCTGCCTGGTCCAACTATTCATGCGAGCACGGTCAAGCGCACGAGGTAGGTCCCTTCGATCCGCATCGCGATATCATGACCACAACTATAGCTTGATCCAAAAGTTCGCTTGGGTGTGGCACTAGACCGCTTGGTATTACGCCGTACCCTTCATTTGCTGCAGCCATACACCATTACTTATGTAATATGAGAGGGCTGTGTCGAGTCTTGTCATTCCCACGCTGCGTCCTTCTTTCCCGTGTACCACGATGTCCTCTGTCGTAGCCTCGTCTCTGGATCCTTCAACGGTATGCCAGGTTTATTCTCGGAATCTAAAAGGTCCAGGACATGTCTGATGACTCTCCATGGGATCCAGATTGTCTCGCCGTCCACCTCTGGTCTTGCAGCAAGGAGCATGGCCATTGAGTCTACCTCAACGCCGCAAACCGATTATCACCGGGGTACCGGGCTCAGGTTGCTTTCACTGGGTAAGTCTTTATGCTTGCTATGTGACACCTTCTGACTCCATGAACAGACGGCGGCGGCATTCGGGGTTTGTCCGAACTCATCATTCTCAAGGAAATTATGCAAAGAATTCAGCGCCAAGAAGGGCGAGAAACGATGCCCCTTCCGTGCGAATATTTCGACTTGATCTGCGGTACGAGTACAGGAGGGTAAGTTGTCTTCCAGGTTATGCTTCCAGATCATCGTCGCGCTCTAATACGTCCGTCCAGGCTCATAGCCCTCATGCTTGGGCGTCTCCGCTTGCCAGTAGATAAGGCGATCGACGCCTATGGCAGATTCGCCTCACAGGTGTTCTCGGACAAGAAACAACGTTGGAAAGACGGAAGGTTCAAGGCATCCAAGTTGGAGGATGTTTTCAAGGCCATCATCCAGGAATCAATTGGTGACCCTAACGCACGAATGCTCGAGGCAACGACTGGCAACGATGTTTGCAAGACGTATGTTTAGGTTGCTGTTTCTTCTTGATATGCGGCTGATTGAACTCAGCTTTGTCTGTGCAATGCCCGCCAGGAATATAAGCATCCCCCGCCTCTTTCGTACGTACAGCGTCGAAAAGAACGAATCATTCGACTGCGCTATCTGGGAGGCCGCTCGTGCTACTTCGGCCGCTCCCACGTATTTCAAACACATTAACATCGGCATATCACCTACAGATGAACCGTTCGTTGATGCCGGTCTGGGTTGCAACAATCCTATCAAGCAACTCCTCACCGAGGCAGAACACATCTTTCCACACCAGCATATTGCTTGCGTCATCAGTATCGGCACTGGAAAGGTCACCACAGCAGGCCTGCCGGCACCCAGTCTACTTAGCAACCTTATACCATTTGGTGTAGCCCAGGCATTGATGAAGATTGCTACTGAATGTGAGACCACAGCAGAGGAAACCGAGCAGCGCTTCAGATCCGCTGCAAATGTTTACTTCCGGTTCAACGTGGAGCAAGGAATGCAGAGTGTAACATTGGCACAGTGGGAAAGATTGAATGAGGTGACAACACACACATTACAGTATCTTCAGGGGGGCAAAGTAGATGAATCAATCATGGTTGCTGTCAAAGCTCTGAGAGAGCGGAGGGAAGTGATACTTGCCGCACACCTCAGTGCGTACAACCTGCATTGCCTCATAACTGTTTTTGACATATATTTTATGATAGACACCATCAGTGTGAGCACTGTTGGCAGGGAACCTGGTAGAAGTGTATGTTTTAAGACTTGCCCTCCACCAACAAGCAGATTTACTGGAAGAGCTGATATCCTTATGCAACTTGAGGGATACTTTTTCCCAGACAGGCCATCCTCAGCTGAGGTGAAACAGCGCATATTTGTCTTGTATGGGCTTGGTGGGATGGGAAAGACACAGATTGCATTGACATTCATTGATAAACTTTACCAACGGTGGGGTATTGTATCCAGGATTGTTATGTGTGGACTAACGTGTTTGATGTTCAGTTTCTGGAAGGTCTATTATGTTGATGCAAGCAGTGCACAAGCCCTAGAGTCAGGCCTTGAAGAGATTGCTCGTGAAGTGGGAATTGGCCAGACTGCCAATGAGGCTCTTGACTGGCTTAAAGGACAACACCAAAGATGGCTGCTCTTCCTGGATAATGCTGATGACCCAGGCATTAACCTTCGAAAGTATTTCCCAGCATGCAACCATGGAAACATCCTCATAACAAGCCGTAATGTGGAATGTTGTGTGCATTCACCTAACTCCTACAATGTTTCAGGGTTGGATCCTGATGATGCCATTCAATTGCTTCTTACATTCACAATGGCCAAAGACTCCGAGAACAATCAAAGAGTGGCATTGGCAATTGTAAAAGAGCTTGGGTATCTTGCCCTGGCTATTGTGCAAGCAGGTGCTTATATCTCAAAGTCTTGCAACATGGATGAATACCTTCAGACCTTCAAGGTGGACCGGGCACAATTGATGCAGACACGTTCTGTGCAAAGAGTGGATGACTATCAGTTGGCAGTCTATACAACATGGGAAAGTAGCTGGAAAAAGCTTAGTGCTACAGCAGCAAGGCTCTTAAACCTGTGTGCATATTTGCATTATGGTGGTATTTCTAAAAGTATATTTGAAAGAGCTACTGCCAGGCAGAGTGATGGCCTATTTGATGATGCAAAGGAATTTCTACATAATTTTCAAACAACAAATGGTGTCTGGAGTGACTTCAGATTTGATAATGTGATCAATGAGCTGGTATCATTCTCACTAATCAGTATTAATGGAAATAGCAAAGCATTTTCCATTCATCCACTGGTACATGCTTGGGCTCGAGACCGTACAGGGGACATAGAGCATGAAGCAAACTGCAGATGCATATTACAGATACTATCCCTTTCCATTTCAGATGGAAATAGCATAGAAGACTATGCATTCAGGAGAACTCTTCTACCTCACATTTCTAAGCCTCATGCAAAGACAAGTAGCTCTGATATATGTGAGAGCTTTTGGAGAGTATATAATGATGCAGGGCAATGGAAGGAGGCTAGTGAGCTAGGGATAGCGGTGATGGAAAATAGGAAGAGGATGCTAGGGGTAGAGCATCCTGACACACTATACTCTATGGGGAATCTTGCCATCACATATCGGAATCAGGGTTTGTGGGTGGAGGCTGAGAAATTGGAGATGCCTGTAATGGAGACAAGGATGAGGCTGCTTGGTGAGGAGCATCCTGACACATTACGCTCCATGGGGAATCTTGCCCTCACCTATCAGAATCAGGGCCGGTGGAAGGATGCTGAGGAAGTAGAGGTTCCTGTCATGGAGGCAAGGAAGAGGGTGCTTGGTGAGGAGCATCCTGACACACTATGGTCCATAGCAAGTCTTGCCACCATCTATCAGAATCAGGGCCAGTGGAAGGAGGCTGAGAAACTGGAGGTTCCTGTTATAGAGACAATGAAGAGAATACTTGGTGAGGAGCATCCTGACACGCTATGCTCTATAGAGAATCTTGCCTCCACCTATTGCAATCAGGGCCGGTGGAATGAGGCTGAGGAACTGCATGTTTCTGTCATAGAGACAAGGAAGAGGGTGCTTGGTGAGGAGCATCCTAACACACTACGTTCCATAGGGAATCTTGCCATCACCTATTGGAATCAGGGCCGGTGGAAGGAGGCTGAGGAACTAGATGTTCCTCTCATGGAGACAAGGAAGAGGGTGCTTGGTGAGGAGCATCCTGATACACTACACTCTATAGGGAGTCTTGCCATCACCTATCGGAAACAGGGCCGGTGGAAGGAGGCTGAGAGACTGGAGGTTGCTGTAATGGAGACGAGGAAGAGGGTGTTTGGTGAGAAGCATCCTGACACATTACGCTCCATGGGGAATCTTGCCCTCACCTATCAGAATCAGGGCCGGTGGAAGGATGCTGAGGAATTAGAGGTTCCTGTTATAGAGACAATGAAGAGAATACTTGGTGAGGAGCATCCTGACACACTATGTTCCATAGCGAGTCTTGCCACCACCTATTCAAATCAGGGCCGGTGCAAGGAGGCTGAGAAACTGCAGGTTCATGTCATAGAGGCAAGGAAGAGAGTGCTTGGTGAGGAGCATCCTGACACACTACGCTCTATAGGGAATCTTGCCATCACCTATTGGAATCAGGGCCGGTGGAAGGAGGCTGAGGAACTAGATGTTCCTCTCATGGAGACAAGGAAGAGGGTGCTTGGTGAGGAGCATCCTGACACACTACGCTCTATAGGGAGTCTTGCCATCACCTATCTAAAACGGGGCCGGTGGAAGGAGGCTGAAGAAGTGGAGGTTCCTGTCATGGAGACACGGAAGAGGGTGCTTGGTGAGGAGCATCCTGACACACTACGCTCCATGGGGAATCTTGCCTTCACCTATCAGAAACAGGGCCGGTGGAAGGAGGCTGAGAAACTATATGTTCCTCTCATGGAGACAAGGAAGAGGGTGCTTGGTGAGGCACATCTTGACACACTACACTCCATGGAGAATCTTGCCATCATCTATGAGAAACAGGGCCGGTGGAAGGAGGCTGAGGAATTGCAGGTTCCTGTCATGGAGACAAGGAAAAGGGTGCTTGGTGAGGAGCATCCTGATACACTACACTCAATAGGAAATCTTGCCATCAGCTATTGGAATCAGGGCCGGTGGAAGGAGGCTGAGGAACTAGATGTTCCTCTCATGGAGACAAGGAAGAGGGTGCTTGGTGAGGAGCATCCTGACACACTACACTCCATAGAGAGTCTTGCCATCACCTATCAGAAACAGGGCCGGTGGAAGGAGGCTGAGGAACTGGAGGTTCCTCTTATAGAAATAAGGAAAAGAGTGCTTGGTGAGAAGCATCCTGACACACTATACTCTATGAGGAATCTTGCTGCTATCTATTGGAATCAAGGCCAGTTGAGGAAGGCTATCACACTAAAGGCCGATGAAAGGAGGCTAAGGACGGGGAGACTCTTGTCATGGAGATAATGAAGAGAAGGCTTAGTGAGGAGTATCCTGATATATTACACTCTATAGGGAATGTTGCCATTATCTGTTGGAATCAGGGCTAGTGGAAGGCTGAGTGTTTTAGAACCATTGAACTATTTATAAACCTGTGATGTTAACTACAATTCTGAGGCTCAATCACAGATTTGATTTTACAAGTACATGCGACTATTTTAATAGAGAACCCTATTGTGAATATTCATAGCTCTCGGATCATTTAATCACTTTATGAGGTTAAAGAATATTGGTAAGGGCAACCCTTGATTGCTGTGGAGGTCACACAATCACAGAGACTAGCAAAGGGGAAGCTGTCATGACTTGTTTATTTTGGTATAATCTGTCTCCATCCCACTTATCACCCTTCAACATAACCATTTGCTTCATTTTGCTGTCCAAGCAGATAACTGAGCTCCGTTGCCATATCCATTTGCCATCCAATCAGCTTGCTGAACTCCATCACCATTTGCATCATTTGCCCTTATCCCCACCATCAGTCATAACCAAGTGTCCCCAGCCAACACCATAATCACTGGAGACATGGCAAATTTTCCTGACTTTGAAAATCAACTGGAAATTCTGAGCATACTCTACATTTCTTCAAAATTTCCCAGTTCAGGCAATTCAATGAAAATCTAAGGTTTTGTCAGGGTTTTTTGGCTGCAGGAAATTATTCAAAAATGGTAAAATTATCACCTAAAAATCAGCAAGAAACACTCAGGAAACATTGAATTTCCTCTACCATGAAACTAAATATTTAATAAAATTTCCCCAGGTGAGAAATTCTATAGAAACACTGATTTCTACAAGTTTCCCTGTCAAATATTTAGTTTCATAGAGGAGGAAATGCAATGTTTCCTGAGAGTTTCTTAAAGGTTTTGAGGTGATAATTTTACAATTTTTGAAGGATTTCCTGAATTCAGAAACTCTGACAAAACAATAAAACTTCATGCAATTTCCTGAACTAGGCAATTTTGAAGAAATGTGGAATATCCTTAGGATTTCCACTAGATTTCCGAAGTCAGGAAATTTTGTCATGTCTGATACTCACTACCCATTGGTCCTGGGTCCACACGCAGTGTTTATATGGTTAGGAAGCATTCATGTGGCACCCTGCCCACCCGCCTTTCTTGGATCAAGCCCATGAGCCAAAAGTCAGGCCAGGATAGGAGGCATGCAGGTCCCAAGGTGTGTTGGCTTGATATTCTCTTCACTAGCACCTCTCCATTGTTTCATCCTCATATTGGCAGTTGTTTCTATTTCATGTGTCTTGCCTATTATGTATCTCAGCTCCACCTTTGCCATTCACCTTATTCTCCTCCCCTCTGAGGTTGGCCAGATGGTTGCAGGGCTGTCCATGAGTCAACCTGCAGGTTACCTGGACTTGGGACTCACAGGTTTGCCAGCTTCCAGAAGCGGAACCTGGACTTGACCTGAGTTTTCCTGCAGGTTGACTTGGACCCACAGGTTAAACCTGCAGGTGACTCAAGGTGGCTCACCGGATTATCCCGAGCTGGCTCACCCTGTGCAAGTGCATGACACGTCTCCTCCTGCGGAGACGCGCCTATGCAAGAGGGCATGTGTGCATACATGTGCCCCGCCCCACTCACCACCACCATATATGCCTCCTCGCACGCACACACCCGCCATACCAGGCAGATACGCGCACCGCCCTAGTGTGAGAGTGGGGTGGGGTGCGTGTCTGCTTGGGCACGTGCAGTGGTGGCTGCCATGCGTGCACATATGCATTGGTAGTGGTGGAGGAGGAGGTGGTGCATGGGAGCGTGGGAGCCGGCGGCAGCATCGCATACCATGGTGGTAGCTGGTGTGTGGTGGTGGTGGCGGCGTTCAGAGTGGTCACATGACTGTCCCTGGAATACTCCAGCAGGTTCACGAGTCACCTGCAGCATTCCAAAGCCAAATCTGGACTTGCCAGGTTTTTAAGCGCTGGGTCCCCTGGACTTGTGGGAGTTGGATCCGCAGGTTAAAATGGCAGGTTGAACTGCAAGTCACCTGTAGGAACCTGGACTCATAGGACAGCCCTGGATGGTTGTGCTTCATTTTCACGATTTGCATTTTGACTCTGGGTATGTCTCGGGCACATGCAACATTGACCTGCTGTTCTATACCTATTCTTGAGACAATATAAACCTTTATACATAGTAGTTGACTAGCAATAAGATAGTCAAATAAAATACTCTACATATACTATACAAATAGCCTTACATGCAAATCACACAGTGGGAAAAATCCCCATAAATAATACAGATCACATATCCTCAGGTTTATGAGCTGCATTTTGTTGAGGAGATCCATTTTCAATCGGTCAAATTACTTCTAAAATAAATAATGTAAATGTATAACAAAAAAGGCTCGACAGCTCCACTCATAGCTCATGCTGAGCATAGCAACAAAATATTGCTTCAGTGTATCATCCACACAACTAGTCAGACGTCTATCAAGGTCAGCAAGGTATCAATTATTTTACATGACCTTACTGTAAAAGTCACCTCTGTATCACATGGTATTCTACACACTCTCATCGTATGGTGCAACTCAGATGGCACTGATGATGCCCTAAGCTACCAAGATATGGACGAGCTTGTAGCAGCATCATTGGGCATGATGTCCCTGAATGAGAAGCAGTATCATGGTGAAATGGTGATGTCTGAGGTTCATGATGGTTCTTAGGTCTTTCTTTGTGTGCACAACTCACTGTGTCAATGCAGTACCTCATCGAGGTAATCTGGTGTGCTCCACATCAACTCCTCTTCCATATTCTGAAGACAACTGGCCGGATCCATGTCAGAAGTCAGAAAAGTATGGGACCAGTGTTCCAGTATTGGGAGCTCAATGTAAGTGTCATGACCCATCTATTTTGTATACCCAGTAACCTCGACACCCCACTTTTATGTTCTCCCTGTTTGCTCCTCGCTGAATTTGCCAAATGTTTATTCGCTTTCACATCATTCGCATGTCCCAGCACTATCTGTACCTGATCAACGCCTTCTCCCCGGCTCAATGGTTCATCATGGGTCCTATCACCTCCCTGGCTCAAACCTCGTAGCCCTATATTCCATTTCCCCAGTCCTCCTCTATGTGGGACGAAGGAGATATAATAAACTGTTATTCTCTATTGATCTCAAGTAGATCGTTCCTTTATATACAAAATATGGTGTCCATTATATTACCAATCCCTTCGAGCTGCTGTGCCGATGCGATGCCGGTGCACCAGTAACCCGGGGTCGAGAGCGATCTCGAACCTCCGGCTAAATGCGTGCCGGCTCTGCCTCGGCGGTGTCATCGTCCCGATTACTAACACTCTATGTTCGTGTGGCTTCGCCCTCCCCTTGGGCCACGGCTCTTCTATGACCATTCTATTCGCCCTTCGCCGCATTTCGCCGAATGACCATTCACTGCTCGCATCATTCACCAGCAGGCACGCCATCAAACACGATCGACATCTCTTACCCGGCATGATGGTTCATCACTGGCTCCATCAGCTTCTCGATCCAACCCCTTTAGGTGTTCATATGGCCGGGATGCGTTCGCGGGACGTCCTACCCGTAGGTCGTGTGGGATCAACCCAGTAGACGAAGAGTCCGTGCAGGGTAGCATATATGCAGGTCCCAAGATGTGGTTTCGTACATAAGTGCCTTCGCCCTCTTTCCTCTCTGTCGTTTCATGATTCGCACCCCTCCCTCACTCTATTGTATGTTTATTTCATCTATTTGTATCGTGACTGTGCACCCCTATCCAACCCTGACTCATGACGGCCTCTTTCCTATTCGCTGATACCTTATAAGCATTCAATATAAGTAGTTTACATTCGCATGTATATTCCCCAGTTCAATTATCATACGTCTATCTTGTGCAAACTTGACCTCACTGTGATCATCGTCTTGAGCCCTCACCTGTAGATTTCTATCTTCGACCAGAAGAGGACTTAAGCACCGCTGGTGAGTTTTCATACTTCACCTTTGTTACTTTAACCTTCGAACTATTTTCCATGCTGTCGGCGAAGGGCCCCGAAGGAGCGCCTTCGCCGGCGAAAGGATTGTCACTACTTAGACAACCTTTCGGTGACACCTTGCACATTATATCGTCAAGTGCCATGGGCTATTTTGCTATGACTGTAGATAGGGCAAGCTCCGTTTGGGCAGCCCTCTTATCTTCTGAACATTTATTGGTTCACCCTATTCGCCGAACGGCATACTTATTCACACAAGTTATTCGGGCATTCGCTATGTTCACTAATACACGATATTAACGCCTAAAAACCAATCTTGACAGTAAGAAGGGGGGATGTCATACACCATATGCACAGAAGAGGTTGCAATCTACAAGTCACTATCTCCGATTCCAAATGCACCTAAGATAGGGGACACCAGGAACCAGCACCCTTTATATAAGCGAGCAGGCCAGTCGCAGCCACCTTCCGACATCCTCAATTCCACCCACCTACATTAAGTTCTGACTCATTTGAGTCCTAACAGTTTCTCTCAATGTGTCGAGTTTGAATTTGTAGGAAAGGGTTTAGCTAAATAATGCAGGGTGGCTGAGTTATATACTCTTGAAGTGCAGACTAAGAATTTTTTTCCAAATACTTTATTTTGTGTTTTGGAACCGTTTGGGACACATTTTGTATTTTCCAACCACAACATTTGGCGCATCATGTGACATGATTTGTCAGCTATCTCAGTGCTTGGACGTTGGCGCTCAGTGACACATGACCATTCCAGGAGGTCATGTGCCACGTGACACAGCGATTTGGTCAAACATGGAGAGAGTCCCTTACCCAGTAACATATTAGCAAGTCAATCAAAAGTAGAGTAACTAGATACAAAATTTACACTTCTCTATATCAAAATTGAATTTCCTGGCACACTTTTTGAAAAATTGAGATCCAAGTCTTTCAATTTGGTGGGTCGTGTGATCTAAGCACTCACTTATGTCAGGGGTGCTGGTTCCTGGTGTCCCCTCTCTTATGGCAAGTATGATGTGCAGTATGACCGCCAGTCCTCTAGTGGAGAGACTTTTCTGCTGTAACAGCAACCCTAGCTAGCTGTGGAGATCACACTACTGTCAAGATTGGTTTTTAGGCATTAATATCGTGTATTAGTGAACACAGCGAATGCCCGAATAGCTTGTGCAAAGAAGTGTGCCATTCGGTGAATGAGATGAACCAATAAATGTTCAGAAGGTAAGAGGACTGCCCGAACGGAGCTCGCCCTATCTACAGTCGTAGTGAAGTAGCCCATAACACTTGACGATGTAATGTGCAAGGTGTCACAGAAAGGTTGTTTAAGCAGCAAAAAGGCGCTCCTTCAAAGCCCTTCACCGATAGCACCAATAATAGTACAAAGGCTAAGGTAATGAAGGTGAAGTACAAAAACTCACCTAGTGGTGCTTAAGTCCTCCTCTGGTCGAAGATAGGAATCTATAGGAGAGGGCTCAAGATGATGGTCACAGTGAGGTCAAGTTTTGCACAAGATAGACATATGATAATTGAACTGGGGAATATACATGCAAATGTAGACTACTTATACCAAATGCTCATATGATGCTAGCAAATAGGAAAGAGGCCGTCTTGAGTCAGGGTTGGATAGGGGTGCTCAGTCGGGATACAAATAGATGAAACACATATACAATAGAATGAAAGAGGAGTGCGAACATGAAACGACGGAGAGGAAAGAGGGCGAAGGTACCTATGTACGAAAACACGCCTTGAGACCTGCATACATGTTACCCTGCACGGACTCTTGGTCTGCTGGGTTGATCCCACACGATCTACAGGTAGGACGTCCCACGAATGCATCCTGGCCATAGGAACACCCAAAGGGGGTTGAGTCGAGAAGATGATGGGACCAGTGATGAACCATCAAGTCGGGTAAAGGATGTCGATCATGTTTGATGGCGTGCCTACTGGCAAATGATGCGAGTAGCGAATGGTTGGTTGGCAAATGCGGCGAAGAGCGAATGGTGCGAACATAGAGGGGGCATGATGGAAGGGAAGGGCGAAGCCGAGCGAACATAGAGGAGGAGTGGTGAAAGGGAAAATAGGGATAGCTGGGTACAAGAAATAAACGAGTCATGACAACCACCACACAACTGACAAGGGCAAATCCAAAGTACATACATAAATGAACAGAAAGAAACAAGAGAGGGGATTCTCACCTGACAAGGGTAAATCTGAAGAGAAAAGTCTAAGAACCCCCAATGCCAGCAAGCCCATATTATACTATGCTAGTCTGCAGCCAGGGCCAACACCTGGCACTTGCCATCAACCCTGCATTCCCCTGGCCTCCCCGACCCTTGATCAACCCTGGATGCCATGTACTAAGCAAGTTGTTTGACTTCCGATACTGTTCTGAAAGTAGAAGTCAGAGAATAGAGTGGAATGGCTGAAGTGAACAGAACTGGTGGAAGTTCTCCCAAAAGCAGGTTTCCAGAATTGGAATTGGAAATGGAAGCAGAACTCAGGGTGGTGCCAGAACTAGTTGGGATGGTGTCAGAACTGGAAAACAGGGTGTCCCCTGACATGAACAGAGTGGTGGTTCATTGTTTGGAACCCACGGACGCTCATTGATTAGCAGTCCTATTTATGATTTTAGGCACACTCTACAACCTAGATCTTGACATCAAATGTGTCAGCAGATGTGGAACTGTTTCATAACCAAGCCAGAGCAGCGATGGCATCCTATGCTGTTGTTGAGAACACATGACTGCGCTGGGTGCACAGAGTGTAGGTGGTGGAGATGCAGGATTGGGTGAGGAGAGAGGGCATGACTGGCGGGAGGTGATAGAATGGTGTCCATCATCGTTGACCCATGCAGACAGCCAGACACGCATGCGACCCCAGGATCTATGACAATTTCCTATTGTGAAAATGGAATTATCATCACAAGCAGACATACAGGGGCTGCGTCTCAAAACAACCACCAGGAAATAGAAGGCAATTAATCTGAAGGAGAACTATCTGCCGCATTTCTGGAAGGATTAAATGAAGAAGGGTTAGAGGGAGAGAGATAAGGTGTCAAAGCTGAGACATGATGTAACTGGACTACGGTTCAGCTTAGAACTCCTGCATACAGTGGGTATCAATTCAATCATGTGAGTCCCCTTTCACTTCAGGGAACTTGAGATGCCTTCATGACCTGGGTGTAGACTTTCGGATATCAGAACGACCCTGTGATCTTCCAAAAGCCAAGGTACCTACCGGACTGTCTGTCCTAGTTTCAACAAGGACACTGTGGGTAGTCAACCCAATGAATCCTATTGGGTGGACCCACTGAGGATTCAGTATATAAACCATTATAGCTAGTGTAAATACCAATAGAACCCGTTGAAAATTCAATGAATCGGTTTCAGTGGAAAAAGTTTCGTTTCAATGAGTTGGTTTCAGGGGTTGACTCATGTGTATTCAGGGATCCTACAACGGAAGACCAATGGATTGAACCAGGCATTTCGAGTCGACGACCACTGGGTTCCCATGAGATAGTCACTTACGACCCCGTGGTTCTATCACCACATTTCAGAGATGCAGCAACTGAATGCCCCATTATTTCAAGTCATAAATCAATATATACAAGGGAAAATACAGATGAAACATAAGGTGAAAATCACTGAAATACCGCTTTCCAATCCATGAAAAGAAAAACAGAATCAGTCGTGGCTAGCAACCCCCGCCGTCGGCCACACGCACCCGACTCATGCTCAATGATCGCTACCTTGGGGGATTCCGCCAGCTCCCACGCCACATCCCTGAGGCAATCCTCCAGTACAATGTGTCCAAGTCCACAATCAGGATAAGCTCGCCCACACGTATGGCGCGCCCATTCGCTGCCCACGGCATCCACTGCCGCCCGATCTCCTCAAACGTCTCCTCGACCGCCAGGTGCAGTGCGCGCTCCTTGATGTCGAGCTCCACATCCGCAGCCATCAGCGCACTGCTCGACATCGTCGTCGTGAGCGCAGTCATGCCCGAGCGTGCCGAGTTCGAGCTCGCGCCCACACCCACACCCGCCGCCGCGATAGGCACAGAAAGGTGCTGACCGGTTCTGTTAGTTCTCAAAATACTAACATACCTCATATGCTTGTTGGAAATATTGGAGGAGGGATCATTGATGTACGTGTTGTACACAGGGGATGGGTCGAGCGAACGCCCAACTCACCATATTCCTTTTCACAGCCTCAATCGGTCTCTCTATCAAATCGTGCGACAGCTTCCGCCATGAAGAACAGCTGGGACAGCTACCTGGTGCAGTGGTGGAGAACCTGGGCCATTGTGCCACTCGAAGTCGAAGGATTGGAACAGTTCGATCATGCGAATCAACGACTAACCCGGGGCGGACGGATTTAACAAACCGTCCAGCGTATTTCCTTCTTCATAAAGCTCTGCGGCACCACCGAACAACAAGGTGAACAGTCTAGATGCTCGCTGAGATTGACCCATCTCGGACCTCCGAATGCTACACCCATAAGAATCACCCCTGTCAGACTAGTCTCAATGCACTGCACTCACCGGATCGTCCAGTCCGTGCCGCTCCAGCCCCATGACGCCGACGCCCCATCCTCCAAGCCCGAGTACTTGGCGATCGCGACCTGTAGCTCCGCGCGTGAGAGCGAGAAGAGCGTGCATGGGCTCGGCGTGAAGGCGCTGCCCGTCGGCACGGCGCCGGCCATGTTCTGGATCAGGTTGGAGGGCGCGAGGAAGACCACGAATGGCTGCGCCGGGAGGACGGAGGGTGGGGGCGCTGGGGGCACGGCGTCAGTGGGCTGTGCGGCTGGGGCCTCGTCGCTTGCAGGCGTGGCGTCTGGGGCACTGGCCGCAGCGCTGGGCTCAGCTTCTTGGATGTCGAGTTTTGTCTCCTTTTCAGTCTGGAGGGTCGCCGCATCCGCCGGCTTCTCCGTCTCCTCAGGCTTCTCTGCTTTGTTTTCTGCAGGTGTCTCTTCCGTCTCGGTAGCCTTCTCTTCCTTCACTGCCTCCTTGTCATCCTTCACCTCGGCTGTTTCATCCTTCTCCGGTTTAGTCTCCTCCTCCTCCTTCTCTTCTTTTTTCTCCTCGGCTGGCATGGGCCTCAAGTATGGAATCAGGGCACTCGTGAATGCGATGGCTCCTACAAGGTTGTTGCGGAGCTGAGCGCATTCACGAATCACGTCAGCACCATGTCCATCACAGCAACTATATTATATGGCCAACCTCATCCTCCAATTCGCTCCTCTTCAGATCCCAGATCTTGAGTGCCGGGTAGCCGCGCGAACCGGCGGCGTTGATCAGAAGATCGATGTGCCCATCGGTGAGCTCGACGACATTGTGGACGGACTACGAACGATGCGTGAGGTGGAAGTGTGAAGTCATGGAGAAAGAAACTCACCCCGGAAGACGCCACGTCCAACTTGATGGCACGGACATTATGGCCTTCTCTCGCGGACGCGCTCACGATAGGCTTCAGCGCAGGCGCCTTGTCGGCCGTGTGCAACAGCATCACTCAGGTTGCGGCTGAGCGTGCAGGCGGTCTGGTAACTGTGCAGGAGGGATCAATCTCGCGTGTGCGGTCAGGCTGAGTTCAAGACTCTGCCCAACCAGGACACGGGTGTAAGGAGGAAAGTGGGAGAAGAATACTATGTGCGCTACAACAAGGCGAGTTGACGGGCTGACCGTGGTGGCGATGGCGAGAGCGAAGGATGAAGAGTGCGCATACATTCGTTCTTGCATTAGTCAGCCAGGTTGTACTCCGACTCGTCCTGTGCCTTTCGCCTTCCGCCGGAAATCAATTATCTTGCCTACTAGGTATTAGCGCAACTTGCGATCATACCCCAGGCACTTGCACTAGTACTTAGTTGACTTCTGGAGATTGATCATGATTAGATTTTAAAAAAATCTCATTCATCATTTGGACTTTGCATTTTTTCCTGTACCTAAATTTAAGTACAAGTCGGTACTGTAATTTAGCTGTAGTGCAAGCGGAACTGAAATATAGCGCTTATTCTTTCTACAGTGTATACTTAGTGCTGTATCTCAAAAGCAGTTGTCACTTGGGGCTGCAGTAGCGTTCCGGCACCTCAAGCATGGAAATTCATTGATACATATATGGAAACTTCAGTATATTTGCCCAGAAATATATATATTAATTCACTGGATTTCACTGAGTGCTCCATGAGCTATCTTGAAAAATTTTAAGTGTGCGAACAACGGCAATCCAGGCCTTCGAGCACTGAAATTCTCATGATAATTATGTTGAATATGTAGTTCCTATGGCACAGAAACTAAGTGACAAAGCCACTGAAAATTCTACTGGTCCAACCACTTGAATAATTTCATTGGTTTTTTTGAGGAAACCCGGTAAGCCCAAATTTCATTGGTTTGTTTCAATGGGGGCTGTTTCAATGATGTACCCACTGAAAACAGAAACCCCGTGGGTAAACCCACTAGGTTTCAATGGGTTCGCTATCCACAGTGAGGATCTCCCGAACGATGGGACCAGGAAGGCGCTTTCAGGTGCAAGGCCGGACACTGCGTTAGTTTGTGAGGAACTAGCTTGAGGAAGGGTCGTGACTCGTCAGAGTTGCCAGCTACAGATATGTATCTAATTCGGCGAACCACCGAGGAAGAGTATCAAGGCTTTATTTTATATTCACCACAAATACGGGGATGGCTTTACTAATCGCGAAAAATGTTCTATTTCATTGCTGTGCCGGCTGGACTACATAGGTACATGTCGTTCACATATAGGCGCATCAGTCACAGAAAGTGATGGCTAGGTTGACCTAATGGATGCACGTTGAGACTTGCGAGAATATTGAATTGCATATATCACAACTCACGTTGGGGGTCTGGCAGGCGACCTGGACATGCGTGTCATCTGGCTTGTGGAAAGCAGTCGGGCAATTTGCATTTGTGCAGTCTGCACCTGCTCCGTCGCACCCGTTAAAGTATCTAAAATGTGTCACAGGTGAGTGTATGCTCTGCACTTCGTAAGAATGAAACCGCACCCGAAACCGCTTGTTACGGAGAACGTATGACTAGAGCAAAGAATGAGCCGTGCATCTAATATTACTACAGCGGACATGGACTTACGGAGGTATCAAGGATATGTCCGAACTGGACCCACTGCCCGGGCTGGTAGGATTGACGAGCGTCGTTTCAATAAGCGTGCAGCCTTCACCATTAGCACCACAATTGCCTAGGTACTTATTTGAGTTTATGTAGAATCGACTGGTAGTATGCTTTACCTGTCTGCAAATATCTGTAATGGATTTCACAAAGATGAACGTTAAGAACTACAGACGCGTTGCACTACTTACGCGATTGCAGCAATGAGGGGCCCGTTGGAAGTAAAGGCTCCTCCCGTGGAAAGCGTCTGACCATTTGCTTTCAAGGTAGGCTGTAAACAGAGTCCGGGTCAAACACAAGGTACTGGGGTGAGGCTACAGCGTACCGTTCCAAAGCCACATCTGAAAGATAATCAAGAACATTAGTATGCTGCGCCAGACAAACAGGCATTCCTAACTTGTTGGTAAACGTGACGGTGTGAGTCTCAGCCTTAGCCTGGATTAAAGAGGCCGCAACAATAATGCCTGAGGCTACGAGACGCTTGAAAGACGACATGATAGCAGGAATAGGTCTGTTGGTGAGTGCTCGTAAAAGGGCTGTGACCGAATGACTTAGATATGACCCACCACGCAGGCTTTTATACCATGCCCGTCTGTGCATGAAGCGAGAGCATGCGGACTGGACGGGCGTCATGATAATTAATTTGGGTACTAACTTACGAAGCTTGAGGTGCCAGCATCAGTGAATTGCTCCAGAAGCCGGGTGCCTTCTACCGAGGCAATGTATAAGTGCTGTGGCGGCCAACAACTCATAGATCTCTACATAATACTGCAACTTCTTTCGGCGCTATTGGTCGAGGGAGTCCTTGGTGCGTCATGCGCGCAATCATGTGTGTGACATCATCATCAGTTGGTACGTGCATCGAGATAAATGTCTCGATGCACGACAAGGGATGTCTGTGTTGGCGCATGGAGGCTTCCGAGTTGAGGGGAAGAGTGCCATTGCGATGCCACGACCAGGATCAAGCTGCGTGTTTTTTGCTCTGTTCAACATTTTTTTCGGCAGGCGAGTTCAGCGCTCGGCTCCCTTTAATCTCGTCGATAGTTGGTAGGTTTTTACCCAACTAGAATCAAGTAGCATACGTATGATTTTGCGGAGGTGTTGTTCTGCCGAAAGTATGGTATGACCTGCGGTAGGGTGAAACTGAATGGGCAGGCGTTAGCATTAAGATGTTAGCTCCACGGGCCCAGGAAGACCCGACGGTGGTAGTCGCTGGCCATCATCAGAGGTGGATCAAAAGGCTCTCTGAGTCCCAATACTGTACATGTCCAATTGCCGCCTTGCGCTGCGCCTAAGGACCTGGTGCATGTCACTTGTGTTGATCGATTTTTACATCAGCTTACGACATAATTATAAACCATCGGTGCTTACACACACGAAGACACCACGACTTATATAGGAGAAGTTCAATATTGACTTGCGACTTTGGCACTCCCGGAAATTCAGATAGATCATTGACAGTGCTAGTCTAGCTAGAGCAGCGACAGTGCGAAAGGATCGTCGAAGACATAAGTACTATTAGTTGAATTTGGATGGGGTCAGTTCAAATCATTGCGGGAAAGCCACGTAACTGACCTTGATCTGGCCCGGGGGTCGTGAGTCACAGTGCCACGGCAGCCAGCGAAGGGCCTAGTCGATTGCTGTGAATGAATTTAGCGCGTTCGACCCAGCGCCATTGTGGTCGGCTCACGCGCGCAAGAGTTAATGAAGCATGCTGTTCGATCCGGTACAGTACCCTTTTCACCGCCTTTTTAGCGTGACGCGCCGGGTTCGTCGGCGCAATGGCTCAATGGGTAACGAGACGCGTGGCGTGACGCTGCTGAATATGGCTCAAACCTGAATTTCAGCCACAGAAGAGGCCCGACTGGCCTGGATCTGCTTGACGCCACAGTGGCTGAGAACCGCAATGGGCGACATGCGGTCACGTGATGCATGACGTGTGTAAGGTCGTAATACAGTAATGGCGCGCGTCACTCGTTCGACCGATTCGTTCGTTGGAAGTCCACCCGCACCGTCCTAGAGCGTGTTGTTGAGACTGGTGCACGTGTTTATCTCGAATTGTTGTCAGTTGATTTGTCTATGAGTTATGAGGCATACAGTATACCAGCAACTTGGTGTACAGAAGTCTAGTCCTTCAGTGCTCAGCTCAGGTCTCACGGACCACTCTATCATCAGATATTCCCCCATGTCGAATCATCATTGCAAGCAAAACTGTCGTAAACATCGTCATCTGAATATGTTACATATTAGGGTAACAAACAATATAGTCTAGTGCTTCAGGGTAATACCAGAACACCCAAACATAGTAAACCTGCTCGATCCTGCCGGCAGATTGAATAGCTCAACACATACAGGCTCCACTTTCCTCGTCAGGAACATGGTCCGTGAGTGAGATGTTGCCCGGCATCGCCTGCGAAGCATTTGTCCTGAGGACTGCACCTGCTGTCGGTGCAGCAGCCCATAACTCTGGCGTATCGAGAATCTACATTCAAATGGGTCAGTGCTTCTGACATGAAATTTACTGGTGGATGAACCTTCGATACGACCTCCAGGAAAGCCTCCTTGACACCCACACTTGTCTTCGCGCTCGCTTCTACAAAAAGAGCTCCTTGGCTCTCTGCAAACTTACGCCCTAATAAATCAAGGTGTTAGTCAAATGAGTATGCTATGCATTGAACAAGCTAACCTTCCTCCTCTGACACTGTGCGACTGAACTCCTAATAAACAAAAGGTAAAACACAACTTCCCCAAAAAATTCATCATACCTTGTCTAGTTTGTTTCCTGGTGGAGTTCGTGACATAAGTTTACCCCCTGAAATGTTTAAAAGAGACACACTAACCCACAACAATCTTGACAACAGAACTCGTAACATACGTATCTAATTCGGCGAACCAGCGAGGAAGAGCATCGAATGACTCCCGACTCGACACATCATATACTACTTATTATCAGAAATTTAAGCCTACTCCGCGGAGGAATGAAACGAACCTAGAATAACTCCCTGTGCACCTCTACCACATAAACTTAGATGCTGCATATCTACATGCAGTGCGAGCTTACCGGTAGTACGACGAAGTTATTGTACGGAACCGCTCCTGGCCGGCTGTATCCTGCAGCTGCGTGAAAAAATGGAGGTTGCCAAAGCAATACAGACGTCATACCCAAATGCTGAGTTTCACTTTCTTCCCCTTTATATCCATCTTGCACACACGGAAGTCAACGCCAATCGTCGCCGAGGCTTCATCTTCTGGGAGCCATTGCTCGTCTGTAAATCGTAAGAGTAGACTGCTCTTTCCCACCGAGGAGTTTCCTGCGGCAGTGATTTAGACAGCATAAAACTTTGTAGGACACACGCAGACACACCTATGAGTAGCAGTTTACAGTTGAGAGCAGCCATGGGTGATGTGGCGCCCTTGAGCTGACAAAGCTTTGGCGGCAACCTTTATGTAATTTCGTGCTCAGCCCAAGATGACCTACGTCGAGTCGTTGTCAAATCCAGTCAATACAGCACTCGTGCTCCTGATTCTGTACTACGTACAGTCCATCGTATTTCCTTCTTCCTCGCGTCCGCGTTCCCCGACGGAGGTTGCAACGTCTTACGAGAAGAGCTACTCATGGATGCCGGCGAATCATCCGCCCACAGTCGTCTTTCAGACTTTCACACCGCGTACTCTGGAACCATTCCATGGCCGAGATGGGGGGCGAATCCTGCTGGCTATCGATGGGAAGGTGTTTGATGTCACAGCCGGTCGATCGTTCTATGGGCCAGGTATGATCTCTGAAGTTTGGCTGAAGGAGAGCATCTGTAATGTGTGGCGATGTAGATGGCATGTATGGAAACTTTGCTGGCAGAGACGCAAGCCGTGGCATGGCGAAACAATCATTTGACGAATGTGCGTTGCAAGCACACAGGAAGAATGGACGTCTAACGTTCTTCCCTCTTCAGCGATGCTTACTCCTGTCGATCAACCGCTGGACAAGCTGAAGGACCTGGATGCAAGCGAGATGTAAGTTTAGGGTTTTCTCAGGATTTTCCATCTAGCTTATTCGTTTCTCTCAGCGAAAACATGCGAGGTGGGTTGTGTGACGCCCCAGGCAACATGTGTACTCAACTATTCCCCCCCAGGCTGGATAGACCATTTCTCCAACAAATACATTACTTGTGGACAATTGGTTGAGAACGACGCTATGTGAAACTTTCGTGACGAGGGGTAAGAAGAATCTGTCTGACCATCAGACGAATCGGTATGTGGAACTACTCTGCCTAAAATGACGTTTCTCATTTTCTCCAGATGATAATAAATATAAATTGTATAGAAGCAGAACATGTCCAACCTGTGCTTGCATCTGTTGCTTGACCCCGATGGCGCATAACATCTGATTATCTTTCGGCTTGTATGCCTTCCGAGTCCATGAGATCGTTACGACCGCCACAGTTGCTTTGATGTGAATTTGGGTGTGAACGAACGACGGTATCAAGACCGAGGTGACACTACCGCAGAATACCAAGTCTCGCAGTTCGCGTCCGCACTGAAATTCAATCTTACAGACTGTATAAAATTCAATATCATACAGTATGGGTATATATATCGTATACGTGACTGTGCTCGCAATGGTACCTTGACCGCACACTCTGGTCTTGTTTATGGTGTTCCCTCTTTCTCCAGAGGGAGTTGGTCGCGCGAGGCGACAAGCAGCAAGAACGACCTGTGCTCTACGGGGTGCAAGCGGTGGGGGAGAAGCAGCGTCACGCGTACACAAGCGATAACCCCGCTGCACGTGACAAGGATGTGGCGCCGTGGCTTATGGCCGCAAATATGCAGCCGTCCCGTCAGAGTGACACGCCCGCTGGGCCACCACAAGGTGTGCCGGCTTCCGGATCGGGGCTGGCCGAATGAGCCTTTTTGGCCAATCCGTCCGCATGCTCCCGGCGTTATCGTTCTTAGAGGCTTCGCGTTTCGCACGATAGTTCCTCCCCAGCTCGCGCTCTCCTTCTTCCACCACCCCCACCATACGTTGGCGAACCATGCCGTCGCCGCCAGTCGCAGCGCCCGAGCTTATCCACACCGAGGACAAGCATCTCAGAGACCCGTCCAACACCGACGTGTCTGATGTACACATCCCGCCTCTCGTCACTACCGTGGACAACGACGGCCCCGTCGTCACTCGCAAGGAGCTGTGGGCCTACTATAGTGCGTCACTCTCCATATCCTCCTTGCAAACCCTCGCCTCAGAGCACCCCAGTGTATTACAATGGAGATAATGTGGGTATATGCGTTCAATTATCTTCCTCTACGTCGTCCGCTTATCCAATTTCCAGGGCGTAGGACCCCTCGGTGCGTGCATCTTTGATTGCTCATCCGAGCACGGCCCTCTAAACAGCCCTGCCCAGGTTACTGCATGACCATATTCCAGTCACTGGCAACGGCTGCGGGCTTTGATGCACGCCTCGGCCCAGGCAATCCATGCACCGTCACCACTTCGTCCAGTATGTGCCTCCTACCATGGGGCAGCGGCACCAAGAGCGTCAGCTCCGTTGTTCTCGTCGCAAACGGCGTCAGCTTCGCCGTCATGACTGCCCTCTTCACGACCATCGGCAGTGCCGCCGACTATGGCACATTTGGCCGCTGGCTGCTGCTCGTTGTCACCGTCATAAGCTGGGGTGCCCAGTTCGCAAGCATCAGCCTTACGTGTATGCATGTTTTCCATGTCTCTGCGCTCGTCACCAGTTGACGCTCGATAACCAGCACCTGACCGATGGGGCGCCGCTATGGGGCTCTTCATGATTAGTTTCGTCTCATACGGCGCCACCCTCGTCTTCTTCACCGCACTCTTCCCGCGCTTGGCCCGCAATACCCCGCATGCCCGACAGCTGCGAGAGAAGTATGACCGAGGCGAAATCAGTGCCGAGGTTTACGAGACGGAGGAAAGCATGGAGAAGAACCGCATCAGCAACATAAGCACGGTGATCCACAACCCCGTGCCACCCCTACCACTCACTGACGAGCGTGTCTCCAGGCCCACAGCAACATCGGATACGTGATGACCCTGCTTCTGAACCTCTCCATCCTTCTCCCTCTCGCCAAAAACCCCAAAGTGGACAATTACACAATCGTACTGCAAGTGTCACTTCCTCTCCCGCTTCGCAGCACCCTGATGGTTGTCTTTGCAATTTCAGAACCGCCTCCTACTGGGTTGTCACGGGCATCTGGTGGTGTATGCGGGTCCTTCCGTGTTCACGTCCATGATGCTTAACGGCTGTCGCCATCCAGTCATTTTCCAGCAGCCGCGGCCTGGCCCGCCCCTCCCCAAGGGTGAAACGTACTTCACCGTGGGCTGGAAGCAGGTGAGCCGTCTATTACACTCATAAGAGCCCGCCGAATTCAACGTGTGCTAGATCTGGGACGCGGTGAGGCAATACAAGAAGCTGCCGTATACGTTCATATATCTCTTCGCGTTCTTCCTTCTTGCCGATGTACGTTCTGAATCCCTCCCTCCCCTCCTCCCGTCCTTTACGGGACATTGCTGTGCTGACTTGCGGGTTGGGGTCGGCCGGAAGGGACTTAACACAACGGGCACGCTCGTCACCATATGTCAGAACGACAAATTCCAGTTCTCGTTCCTGCAAAACACCTACCTCGGCCTCGTACAAGCCATCACGTCTATCATCAGGTTAGTACACACGGTGTCGCTGACAATCCTGACCCTCGTCTTCATTTGCAGCACATTCGGCTTCTGGTACATCCAGCGGTATTGGAAAATCGACACGAAGAAGATGGTAGCGCCATTCCTGTTCCATGCTGTTGATGTGGCTAATCTTATCTGATCGTGATAGTTCGTGGTGACTAATGTTGCGACTATATTCATTCCCCTTTGGGGGATGGTGGGTATCTGGACTAGCAAGATAGGGTAAGCCACTCCACATTGCGGAGCTGTGATGCGACGCTGAGTTTGCCGTTCGCCCAGGTTCCATAACGCTTGGGAGTTTTGGTGCGCGGGTTATAAAAATTTTATAACGGGACCCCGCGTGGAATGCTGAACACTAATAAGGGCGTACAATGCTGTCTTCGGGCTCTTCCAAGCGCCATACTACGCGTTTTCACAAACCATGATGGCCGGTCAGTAATAGTGGATACTCTCAACCGAGCGTCCCCTTCCGCTGATCGCTACACAGAGCTTACGCCCCCCGGATTTGACAACATGGTACCGTACAAGTCTCACCCAGGTCCCCACCGTTCCTGCTGACCCGCCTTTCTCCACTGGCACGCAGTTCTTCGGCCTCTTCGGCCTCTCCAACCGCGCGTCCAGCATGATCGGCCCCAACGTCATCCAAGCCATCATCAACAACACCCGTCAGTACCCGTATCCATCTTTCTTTTCTTTCTTGCAGCCCGTGCCCCGCGCGCGTACTGACGCGTATCCACGCTTCGCGCCACAGAGAACAACTGGGAGGGCTTCCCCTTCCTGTTCGCGCTGTGCGCCGCCGCGTCGCTCATCATATGGGTCGGCGTCGACGTGCCGAAGGGCCGGCGCGATGCCGTGCGCTTCGCCGCCGAGAAGCGCGCCAGCAGCGCGGCGGTTATCGGGAGCCAGTCGCAGGACAGCACCGTCACCAAGACATGACATGGCCAATACCCGCTGCTATACGTCGCACGATGAGTATGACTCCTTCTTCTTTCAGTGGCTGAACTTCCGGTTTGCGCATGACGTCTGCAGTGTTTCTTTTTTGTACGGTTCTAAGTAGCCTGCTGTAGAGCTCTAGAATAATATCGAAGTATGAGATGTACCCATGACTGCCCCTTGATGCGAGATTAAAGTATAGTTAGACATGATCAAGATCAAAGGGCCCGGAAGTTGCCTGTCGAATATTGCGGTGGGAAAGTTTATATGGAGTTGCCATGTTAATGGTGTCGCGAGGCACATCTCCTACGTATGCTGATGTAAGTCCTGGTTAATTATTGTTACTGTACAGCTGGTGTGCAGCCAACGGGTGTGAATTTTTGAGATGGCTGGTGGTACGGATATGAGCTACGGTCTCTATAATGAATAACACAAGTGGTAAGCAATGCGAGGGAGGTAGGTTACTGGCAGAAGCACAACAAAGCAAGAACTGCGCTGGACGCAGTGTGAATACACGAGAGGGAGAGACAACCCAAGGTCCAATGATAAGATTAAAACACGCTACGCCCGCTCAGCGGGTCCTGCTACCTCGGTTCCGGCGCCATGCCGCGCTCAGGCCTCGGATGGTGAGATGGTGCATGTGCGTCCGCGCCGCGGGCGTCCTCTCGGGGCGACACGGGCACCGGCGCACGGCTCCGCTTGCCATTTGTCGGCGCGTCGGGCTCGTGGATCAGCTCTTGAGATCGCGGGCTGCACCACACGGTCAGAAAGTCTCTCTCCAGCGATTAGTGACGGGCACGGCGTACCCAAATCCCCGTAATACATGATCGACGCTGGCCTCCTTTTGCCGCCACTCCTCTTTCTCCTGCCGTTTCAGCACGTCGAGCTCGTCGCTCAACAGCCCCTTCTCGTCCAGAACATATCTGAGGTCATGCTAGGGTTTGAACGAGCGTGCTAGTGTAAAGCGGGGCACTACACACCGATATTTAGCCTTCATAATCAGGTATTTAACCATCGCCTTGCTTCGACCACCCATCGCCTCTGCATTATAAGGCTTCCCGCTGTCCTCTTCGCCCGAGCTTGAGCTGGCCACCTCCTCTTCACGCTGATCCGGCGGCAGATATCCCTCCAGCGGCTGTCTATCCACCAGTCCCTCGGACCGCAGCTTCGACGTGGAGCTCGCCGCCGGTGCAGGGCGGTGTGCAGGGCGGTCGTTTATGGCCGGGTTTACGCGGAACGTATTGAACCCCGAGTCGCGCGGGTCATGGTATTGCGCGTAGGCGCGGTTGGCAAAGTTGTAGTGCGACGGGGCGTATACGTCCGGAGGGTGCTGGGTGGGTGAGCTTGAGGCCTGGCGCGCGGGTGCGGGAGCCAGCGCAAGAGTAGGTGCAGGAGGTGGCGCTGGAGCAACGACAGGCGCAGGCGCAGGCAGCACAAGCGGCAGAGGAGGCGGCGGGACCCCGGGGGGCGTCATGGATCGCTTACGCTTGCGGTAGCCGCCTCGAGTTGGTGCAGGCGTTGCGATGTTATGTTGTTGACGCAGATGCTTTGCACTAAACATGTGGAAAGATACTTCTCAGCGTCGTGTGCTAGAGAAAGCAGAAAGAGAAGAACCGACAGTGTGTCTGATCGCGTAAAGGACTTGTCGCACTCTAATAAGGCGCTTGTGAATACAGCTACTTACGGCGTCCTCCGCGGCATAGTCAGACGGTTACGTACCGGTGACGGAACATACAAAAGGCTTCTCGCCGGTATGGGAGCGACAATGGGACACGAGGGCGAAGCGGGACGTCTGGACCAGCCCACGCCGCGCACAAGTTGCCCATTCGCAGGTGTAGCTCGACTTGTGTACGCCAATGTGGACTGGCGTCGGGCTCAGCACAGACTGCGCTCAACCGCAATACTGCTCACCGTTCTCCAAGTGGAGTACGAGGCCACGGACGTCGCTGAAGCGTTGACCACATTCGGCCCATTCGCACGAGAGAAGGTTTTGCGGTAGATCGGATCTTCGTATTGTGTCGGCTGGAGCACGAGTATTCAATTGACGGGGGCCGGCCTGGAAGGATTCGGTGGGTGCTGCAAGAGTAAGGCGCTCAGCAGATACGTCCGACGACGCAGGTGACCGCGAGCGCGATGCTGGGGACGTCGTCCCTTCCATAATCGCCATATGTAGATCACGCTTAGCGTGGTTGGGTAAGCCGGCTTCCAACGGAGCCAGGATCCAAGGTTGTGGCGTTTGCCGCATTTCCCTTCTCGAATTTGTTACCCTTCAAACGCTTGGCGATCATTTTTGCAAGATAGCCGAAGATCCACTCAATCCTCGTAGAAGCCAATACATTTGAAAAGGGAAAGCTCCCGGTTGAATAGACTGCTTATCGTACATACATACATTCAGAGCGCAGGGTTAGCGTTCTGCACCAGAGTCTGAAAGTAGCTCTGGAACCAGGTGCCGGCCTCAGGGGCTGGCTGCGCCGCGTCAGACTGACCGCAGTCTACGTGTCATCGTGCCATGTGAACCTCAGTCTCCTTGTAGCTAAGACTGCCACTCACGGGTGTCATAACGGACGGAGGAGGTGTTGGAGGTTCCATCGCTCTCACCAGGTGGCTTCACCCACTGTTTGGCATTAGGAGTTTAGAGGACAGGGCGTGACTCGTAGTTGAAAACACGAACCACAATGCTAGTCGTATTAAACAACAACGTTAGGGAACAGAGTCTGGAAAACCAAGCGAAGCAACTCACGCGTCCATCAAAGTGTTTCCAGTACTCGTTGTGGGGCGGATTCCGAGACCAGCACCTTTAGTGTACAATGCTTCATCATCCCGAAAACAAGCCGCATAGAAAAATTACCCTTAACATTGCACCTGTGATTCAACAAAGTCAGCCTTGGCAAATTCATCCATTGCATCGCACGCACCAGTCGCCTTCGGCGGCGCGCAATCCAGAGACGCCTGAACGGCTTTCTAATGGGGAGGACATTGTCAAAGAATCAACCCAAGTTTATCGGAGGCTCACGGTCAACGATGAAGTGTGCAGGGTAGTTGTTGCTGGTCAAGAGGGGAGCTAGGGCGTTGATATAGAGCTCCTCGTCATAGTTGGGGTTGGGCGACTGTGCAGGATCTTCAGTGCCGCGGAGGAGGTTGTAGTTCGAGACATCTGCGAAACAGGTGGGTGAATCGTTCTGTACAGGTCCGTACGTAAATCGGGCATACCGGTAGCAAGACCGCGGACTTTAGCGCCTGGCCCAGCGGACGCCAGGATTTGGCCAAAGAGCTGGGCAGCAGGCGCGATGTTCGCGGGCCAGCCAAGCCAGCCAGCGTGACCGGCATCGAGATACAAGAACACGTTGGGCTGCTGGAGTTTGGATATCGCGTACGCCACGAGGGTCTTGTAAGACGAGGCGGCGTTGGCGCATTTCTGGATGGACATGTTGGTGACGAGGTTGGCCAGCCCATCGGGTTCGACGACGAAGACAACGCGGACGGTGGGGTACTCTGTGGTGTATTTACATCAGTATATGGCCACGATGGTCAGGTTGTTACACACTCTGGACCTGTGCAGCAATTGCGTCAATGTATGCCTGGTACATGGCATCCCCACCATTGGCGATGCTGAACTCCCCGGCAGAAGATTCCGCTGCACAGTCACGATCGGGAAGGTCGTATATGACGGCTTGGACAAGCTGGTTGTTTCCCGCAGCGGCAGCGGCAGCGAGGTACGTGCCAAGAGTGGGAACCTTCGCAGCTAGAATGAATCTTATATAACCTGATCAACCTCGGGAAATACTGAAACAATTACCAACGTCCATCCAGAAGAAGACTTAAAACGTCAACGCGTTAGCTTGAAAATGTGTGTGTGTAAGTTCAAACAGTGTACCTGGCACATTTTCGACTGCGGCCGCTTTGGATGCGAGAGTTGGGTCGGTGATGCTAATTATTCGGGTCACATTCGCTCTGCATAAGTATAATAATAATAAAATTTAACACACTTGGCAACTGCCGCCTTGACCTCATCTAGATGCATCATAAGACAAGGTAATGGGTAAACTGTGAAATACGTCCGTACCGACGTATTCGGGGACCAGGAAGACGTTGTATCCAACGTATGGGTTGCCCACGTCGGTAGGCTGAGAAGGGGGAGGAGAGCTTGACGGTGTTGTAGTTGGAGACGGTGTGGTTGAGGATGAAGTCGGTGGCGCGGGTGTAGCATCGCTAGGCAAGCATTGCGAGTAGTAGGCTGCGCAATAATATATATATATAATTATTTATACTTCTCACGACGACCCTCGTGCTTACCGCTGCTGAACGTGCACGTCGAACCAGATGCACCTGGGAGAATTAAAGAACCAGGTCAGATTCATCAATAACGGTCGGAGTCGGACTAGAAATTATTTACAGGCCGTTGGGCCAGTCCATCCGGTCCCACCGCATTGTCCCCACACAGGAGCTATGGCTTGGGCATTGATTCGCACAGCGAAGAGGATTGCAGAAGCAGCAGCGAGAGTCAACATTTTTGAGACAGGCATAGGACCCTTTGGCGATTTAATAATTCCACAAAGAGCGCTGCTGGTTTGCCCAAGTAATTTATATGCCTGGTGAAAATTATGGCTTTCAATATTTGGGTCAAACATTAACTTGCCCATTGCATGTCCCCGAACATATTCCGTCAGGATTGAACTGTCCTCCTAACTCTTGCTTTGACCGGACAGAGATCGGATAGCTCGAGTGCGTGAGCATAAGCAAGAGTACGCAAGCCTAGGCCAAGCTACCGTGGTCACAAGTTCAGACCCTCTTTCGGAATTCCCCAGGACATAGTGCCTCCGGGATTTAACCAGACGTTTCCCCACCACGGATGGCTAGCGTACGAGACGAGGCTGCATTGCACCTATCACGACCTCGAGAACTGTCAGGCGAGTGATGGTCATCTGCGCTTGCGGAACAAGCGAAATTACAGAGATGTCCAAGATAGCTCGTGAAGTATGTGCAGCGAGCGTGTAGTAGCAGAAAAAGCCACTCACGTGCAGTAGTCAGTTGGGTTCATTGCATGGATTGAGCGTCAGCCTCGGCCTGAGCGGCCGCTTGGACCAAAGATGAAACGCCACGTCTGTTTCGAGCCACTGGCGGGACGGGACATTGACAAATGATAATCGATAGACGTTGAATGTGTTTTTTCGTAGTGGCCCTCGAAGAGCGAAGAGAAATGACCTTAGTCTTAGTTCTAGCCGAGTTCGCGAATCGAAGTCATTTGTTCGGCGAGCCCAGAATGTATTCTTGGACTATTACATAAGCTACACAAGAAGATAATAGTTGGCCTGATACTTTACTTATCTACACAGCAACTTCGACCTCGAAGTGCAGTGCGTTGCATTCTTGAACGTCAGTTTACTGTTCACTTATTCAAGCCCATCTGCGCATAAGTTGGCAACCGCGCACCCATTAGCGCACGAGAGAAGCTAAGGAAGCGAGCACCCACATGCTAACAATGCCCATGGCTACTGTGCCCAAGATCAAACTTCCTAGACCCAGGGCCTGTTTCCAAAAACCAAGTTGTCGCATCTCGGGGTCCAACACAAAGTCCCCGGCAAGCATTTCCACTCCTGCCGCATAGATCAGCATTCCTGCGCTCAGCGCACACATCAACCCCTGCGCCAGCAGCGCGGTCTGTGCCTCCATCGATCCGCCTGTAACTGTACTGACTTGCCCCTGGACTAGAAAAGTGCCTGAGCTGATGCCTTTTGGTGGGGAAGGAAGGAAAATAATCCCAAGTACTACGCCCACGGGTGCTGTGATAGCAAACAAGATACACAAGATGACGGGTAAAATTCGGGTTGCGTGAGATCCGGACGGTAGGGTAGATATACGAATACCAAGGGATAGCCCCTCGAAGAGTTGGTGAAATACGAGCGCAGTCAGTAGGGTAGCTATAGCCGGTTAGCCATGAATACCTCTGGACAAGTTAAAAAGTTTAAAAACGAGAACGTACAAAAGTTAGCTCCGTCAGTGATGGCGAGCGTAAGGCCAATAACTATTGAGTGCAGCATGATGCCCAATTGGAGGATCTGCCCTTCGTCTGAGATTAACGACAAGGACTCCTCATACACGTACATACCAAGATACTAATGATTCTTGTCTTGCGGGAGACATCTTCCTGACCATGTCCAAGTGAATGCGGGGATCTTATGAGCTCGTCGACTTCTTCACCTGAGAGATGACTTGTCGATATGCGGTGACGGGGTGCTAAACGAGGCCCTGCTTTGTGCTGGTGAGCGCTCGGAGATTCATGTCTGTGAGCGAATATAAAGCTCAGATTACAAAGATGGTGAGTCTAATGCACGACGACAAACCTATGATGGCCGATAAATGATGAACGACGGGACGGAGACGCTTTGTGATCTAAGCCTGAAGGGTGGTGGCGATGGTTCCCGTGAGTACTGGGTTCATCGGTAGAGGGTACAGACACATGTTCAACTGAGTGTTCGACGTCAGGAAGCAAATCAGAAATCGGTTCATCGTGATAAGGGGGCATATGTGTGGGTGTGTGTTCGTTGTCCGACGGCAACTTGATATGTCTGTGCTCAGCATGTGTTGGTGACAAATGTTCCACGTAGGCGGTGGAAATATCTGGGGTCACAATATAAGAACGGAAACACGAGCTGTTGCACGGCGAGGCTTACATTCGACAAGGAAAATAGCGAGGAACGAGAATAATCTGCGGGGGACATATGCTAAGTTGTCCATGGTCGACACGTTGAGGTAAAACCTACATTACAGCACCCGTCCATTCCTTCCAGCCCCCAGAGAGACAAGGATTATTCAAACTTTCGAACCCCTCCTGCATGAGGTGAATAAACGCTGTCGAGAGAATTACCCCTATAAAGCCATGGTTGTACAAATGAGCACACTATATGCTAGGCGCATCCTTACCTGTACCAAAGTGCTTTCCGATGAAAAACAGGATATCTGGCGGAGCTATTCGAGGTTCACGTTTCGCAAGAGACGGGAACGACGATGCTACTGCTGATACTATCAGTATAATTCCGGCGCCACCTAGCCGTAACGCAAGCGTGGTTTGGCTGGTCCTCTCAGAACGTTGAAGGCTCAAGCATTGCAAAGAGTCACTCATGGTAGTAACGAGTGGACCCAAGGTAAAGTTTTGGGCGAGCCGCCAGACGGACAGGTATCAAATGCCCTGTCCAGTATAGGGTACCCTCGCAGTCATCGCCAAACGTGGGAATATTTAGCGCAGCATAATGCGGTACTGCCGCGCTTGAAGCTTCTGTGACTTATGGTTCTTACTCACCGTACTATTATCGCCTCCTCCATTTAAGGGCTGAATATATTGCGCCTTCTTTGATGAAACAGAGTTGCGTAATTTTGCTCATAGCTGGGGAGGTACTTACTAGTAAGTAGTTTCATACGCCAGGGATACGTACCTCTTATTGAATAAGAAGCTGGACCTAAGGCCTGAAAGTTACTCAAAGCGAGTCGCTACCGCGGCGTCTATGACGCTTTCATTTGCATCCTCGTCCCTTTTCAGACGCGGATTCACGGGGATATGGCCCGGTCCAAAGAAACACAAGGACGTTTCGACGGTGCCTAGGCCGGCGCCGAAAGAGACCGAGATGACAATACTCCTCATGTATTTTTTAAACTCGTTTCCCCTCACTTCCGCAAGCTAGGCTTCCAATACACCAACCCTTCCCTTCGCGTGCCAGTATCAAACAGGTGACAGACACTGGTAATTCGTATGTCTCGTGACTTTCGCAGATGAAATATCTGAATCATGACCGAGCGTTCTCCAGAAGACAGTTTCAGCCTGGCCATAATTTTATGATATTTTTTTAGCAAATCCATGACCATTTCTCTTCCAATGTCCCACTGGCATCGGTGTTGTGCGTAGTCAATCAAATGCATTGTTGCCATATATATTTGTGGAGAAAACTTACATATGCACCACTGCGTCGGGGTAGATCGTGACAAGTGGTGTATATCTCGCCGTTGAACATGGAGAGTTGACAATTCAGAGGAATTACGACCTAATACAGTCTTCAGCGGCGTCCCTACGATAGCTAAACCCACGTACTATGGCGTCTTATATATCTCATGTCTGATGGGGATTCATTGATTGTGACATGACTGGTTTCAACTGGGCTATATGGACACCCAAGCTTCAAGTTGAACTCACGCCATGTCACATTTTCTTCGCCCACTCTGCTTGTTTTTTTTTTTCTGTGTGCACGAGGTAAATATGGTAATAAGGCAAAAGCTCGCGATGGTCAATCATGGCACGTGCCATCGTAATACTAAGGGTATGGCGCTGAAGCGATGCTCCTACCTATACAGTTAATATATCTGGGATGTGTCGGAGGATTCGAGCACGAGACTCACCACCGGGCGGCGTTACACTCCGTGAGGGCGGAGCATCTAATGAGAGGGCATGCTAGTGATAAACCTCAAAGGGGAACTGATATATCTCACTAAGATCCAAGGAGAGCTCACTCACATCGGCACGGCCAATGTGCATGCAACTCGCACCAGCGCTGTAGAGGATCAAGAGTAAACTGCCGGAATTACGATCATATGCAGGGTCTCTACTGTGTCAATCATGAGTACTTAGGGCATTAGAATTGTACAGTGATCAAGTGTGAGGACGTCTTGGCTGCAGCGCCCTGCCCGAATGGTAACAATCGATTATGAACTCCTCGCAGAGATCATATGGAGCAAGAGCAGCGTCGCAGAACCACAGAGAGCTCTAAGACCGCACTAGCACACGTTTCAACGCGAGCTTCAACACGAACGTCAACGGGAAGTGAACACGGCGAGGCGAGGGATAGCATTAGAAACAGGAATGATGAGTGACCACTGTCGACCAGGTAGGAGCAGAGTACACGCGGAGGATTAATGGGCTGATGAGTCAGCTGCTTGTTCGCACTCTCAGCTACAAAGACCTTTGATTATTGGTAAAGAACAACTGAGCATCTGCACAGCTGCCTCCAGAAGTAATTGGAACCATGCTATAGCACCTGGCGAATATTCTTCAGCTGGATCGTGCACGTCTCCAACACTAACTTAGAATCGACGGATCCAGAAGCCTGGAACAACAAAATTAATGAAGACACTGCAGGCGGGGCGTCGAGCCGAAGCGACGTGGAACATGCAATGAGTGCGCGTTTCTTGGATGTCCCCTCGCACCTTGGCATGGACTATAACAGCGACATTCCACTCAGAGTACGTACTCTCCGACACTTGCGAGGTCACCTCGATCCTGTACGCCACAACGACTTTTCCGAGAGGTCTGGGCTAATGTCTCCATTCTATTAGGACTCCCTCGCCACTCTTCCAACACGATTTAACGAGTCTGGTGAACAGGAACACTTGAATCCTGCCATTTCACTTTATCGAGAGGGACCCCACCTGCTCCCTGCACCGCATCCTCTCCGATCATCCTTCCTCAACAACATCGCAGCTGCGCTCTCGACACGGTTTGAGCAGTCTGGTCGACAGGAAGACCTGGAGGAGGCGATTTCATTGCATCGAGAAGCACTCGAGCTGCGACCTGCACCGCATCCTGGCCGTTCCACCTCCCTCAGCAACCTCGCAATTGCCCTCTCGACACGATCTGAGCAGTCCGGTCGACACGAAGACTTGGAGGAGGCGATTTCATTGTATCGAGAAGCATTCAAGCTGTTCCCTGCACCGCATCCTGGTCGATCATCCTTCCTCAACAACTTCGCGAATGCGCTCTGGACACGGTTTAATCAGTCCGGTCGACACGAAGACCTGGAGGAGGCGATTTCACTGCATCGTGAAGAACTCAAGCTGCTCCCTGCACCGCACCCTCTCCGATCCGCTTGCCTCAACAACGTCGCAGCTGCGCTCAAGACACGGTTTGAGCGGTCCGGTCAACACGAAGACCTGGAGGAGGCGATTTCATTGCATCGAGAAGCACTCGAGCTGCGACCTGCACCGCATCCTCTCCGATCCTCTTCCCTCAACAACATCGCAGCTACGCTCTCGACACGGTTTGAGCAGTCCGGTCGACACGAAGACCTGGAGGAGGCGGTTTCATTGTATCGAGAAGCACTGGAGCTGCGACTTGCACCACATCCTCTCCGATCCACCTCCCTCAACAACATCGCAAATGCACTCTCGACACGGTTTAGGCAGTCTGGTCGACAGGAAGACCTGGAGGAGGCGATTTCATTGCATCGAGAAGCACTCGAGCTGCGAGCTGCACCGCATCCTCTCCGATCCGCCTCCCTCAACATCGCGAATGCGCTCAGGACACGATTTGAGCAGTCCGGTCGACACGAAGAGCTGGAGGAGGCGATTTCATTGCATCGAGAAGCACTGGAGCTGCGACCTGCACCGCATCCTGATCGATCCACCTCCCTCGGCAACATCGCAGTTGCGCTCAGGACACGGTTTGACCAGTCGGGTCGACACGAAGACCTGGAGGAGGCGATTTCATTGCATCGAGAAGCACTGGAGCTGCTCCCTGCACCGCATCCTCTCCGATCCACCTCCCTCAACAACATCGCAAATGCACTCTTGGCACGGTTTAGGCAGTCTGGTCGACAGGAAGACCTGGAGGAGGCGATTCCATTGCATCGAGAAGCACTCGAGCTGCTCCCCGCACGGCATCCTGATCGATTCTCCTCCCTCAACGACGTCGCAGTTGCGCTTTCGATGCGGTTTGACCAGTCCGGTCGACACGAAGACCTGGACGAGGCAATTTCATTGCATCGAGAAGCACTCGAGCTGCGACCAGGACCACATACTGATCGATCCTCCGTCCTCAACAACATCGCAGCTACGCTCTCGAGACGGTTTAGGCAGTCTGGTCGACAGGAAGACCTGGAGGAGGCGATTTCATTGGATCGAGAAGCACTCGAGCTGCGAGCTGCACCGCATTCTCTCCGATCCTCCTCCCTCCACAGCATGGCAACTGCGCTCTCGACACGGTTTGAGCAGTCCGGTCGACACGAAGACCTGGAGGAGGCAATTTCATTGCATCGAGAAGCACTCGAGCTGCGAGCTGCACCGCATCCTCTCCGATCCTACTCCCTCCACAGCATGGCAACTGTGCTCTGGAGACGGTTTAAGCAGTCCGGTCGACACGAAGACCTGGAGGAGGCGATTTCATTGCATCGAGAAGCACTCGAGCTGCGACCTGCGCCGCATCCTGATCGATCCACCTCCCTCAACAACATCGGAGCTGCGCTCAAGGCACGGTTTGAGCAGTCGGGTCGACACGAAGACCTGGAGGAGGCGATTTCATTGTTTCGAGAAGCACTCGAGCTGCGACCTGCTCCCCATCCTCTCCGATCCGCCTCCCTCAACAACGTCACAAATGTGCTCAAGGCACGGTTTGAACAGTCCGGTCGACACGAAGACCTGGAGGAGGCAATTTTATTCCTTCAAGACGCACTAGGTTTACTTGCGGCCGGTCATCCCTTAACCTGCGGATATTCATCAAACCTCGGGAATATGTTCATGACAGCATACACCCACTCTAATGACCCAGGAGATCTCCAAAGTGCCATGGATTTTTTTCGGCAAGCAGTTGCATGTGAGACCGCCTCTGCATCTCGACGCTTTGGTGCAGCCAGGGCTTGGGCAAGTTGGGCAGATTCTAGGGATGATTCGGCTTTAGACGCATATCAGGCTGCAATCGAGCTTCTACCCCGTCTGGCCATGCTAAGCCTCGATTTGCCTTCACGCCAGCAAGCCTTGACATCCGGTACTGACGGCTTGGCTCGTGCGGCTGCTGCTTGTGCAATTGAATCGGGTCAGTTCGAGAGAGCAGTCGAGCTACTCGAAGAAGGCCGTGCAGTATTTTGGTCGCAGGCCCTGCAGCTTCGTACGCCGATGACTGACCTTCGTAAAGTAGCACCAGGGCTCGAGGAAACACTAAGAGACATTTCACTCGCGCTTGAACAGGGCTCGCTTCGGGATGTGTCACGGGACATGTCTGATAACTCACAGCAAAGGATGTCAATGGAGCGCGAGGCAGCTCGGTTACGCCGTCTCAACGACAAATGGCTGGCAACTTTGGAAGAGGTGCGCCAGTTGGAAGGCTTTGAAGATTTCTTGCGCCCACGAGGAATCTCCACACTGCTGGGTGCAGCGGCCGAGGGACCGGTGGTCATCCTTAATGTGAGCAAGGCTGGTTGTGCTGCCTTAATATTGACATCATTGAGTGGCATCCAGCATGTGCCGCTGGCGCTGACTTTTGCTGATGTGACTTTACTCGTGGATCTCATGCGAATTGCCACTGCGCCAGGCCACCAAGACCCGTCCCGTTCTGCATCTATTCGCTCGCATGTTGATGGCCTTCTTCAACAGATTCTGCCTCCTACTACCATACAACTAATGAGGCAGAGTTTGGAGAGCCGAGACATGACACGAGTTCCAACTGATCATCAATATAATGACTTCCAAACGGTCTTGGCTGTGCTGTGGCAGTCAGTGGTAAGACGTGTTTTTCACACTCTTGGTTTAGAGGTCCGTTGTGTCACATCTCACCACTTGTTTCCTATATTTGAGCTCATCCCTATTTGCAGAAAACCGATACACTACCCAACTTGTGGTGGTGCCCCACTGGGCCTTTTACTTTCCTTCCAATACATGCAGCAGGAATATACAATGCTGGAGAGCCGCAATGTGTTTCTGACTATGTGGTTTCATCATACACTCCAACCATCACTGCACTTCTCAGTGATGTGTGTTTTGGAACCCGTTGAACTAAACGTAAAACTGTGGTGTTAAACACAATTCTAAAGTTCAATCAGAGATTTGACTTTACAAGCACACGCAAGCTTCGAAACTATTTTAACAGAGAACCCAATTAAGAAATTATACTCCGGTGAACAATCAGAATCAGTATTGGTACAGGAAGTGTAGCAATAGAGATTTAACTGAACACGTGTAGTTCTCAGATTGTGCAATACTTTGTGAGGTCAAAGAATGTTTATAGGCGTCCAAGGGTCCAGATACTTTAAGGGGGAAAGCTACCTAGAGTCTTAGGACCGCGGGTCGAGTGAATTAAAGACAACAATAATCCCCAAGACGTGAAAAGATAGTTCTGCGCTTGAACTCTTCCTCAGTTCAAGTATGTCACTATTCTTGTGGCTTTTCTGGTTTTCCAACTCAACAAACGTAGGATATTAACTCACTTACCCTGAGTTAGGTTAATATCTGCAGTGCGTTGATTGATCAAGAAAGATCAATTACTCAAAAGGCTATTAACCCACTTAACTCAGAGTTAAGTTAATAATCTATTGTGTGAATTGAATAACTAATAACCAAGTCTATTAGATCACTGCTCAGAGTGGCGTCTAATGGTACAAGATTACTAATCAGTTACTCTTAGTAATGTTGCTGTTCGCAGCGCGATTAGTCAGAGCCTGCTGCAATTAAAATAGAGCACTCTTGTACTTCTCAGAGCCAATCAGAGTTGCTGCAATCTTAGACTGTAGCCAAGTCAGTGAGCCAGTACTTCGGTACAAGGCTGTGTTGAAGTCACACTTCAGTTACTCAAGGTATGAGTGGTTTGGGTGAAAGATGATTGATTTTTTCACTGCTAAAACTGCAGGCTATTTATACTGCATCTATCTAGCTTATATAACTACTGCCAGGAACCTTGTAGAGGCTTCTACTACTGTGAAGAACCTTGTGGAAGCTTAGAGAAGCTTCAGGAAAGGTTTGGAAACTATTGGAAGGCTGTGGAAGGTTCTATTGCTATATTGGGTTAAAGTCACAGCTCTGTGACAGTAAAGCTAAGAGTATGTAAGAAACTCCCACGCTCATGTGATTATCATGTGACGAAGGAAAGTCATGTGACTTCAAGCTGGATTGAGGTCATGTGACTGTGTCATGTGATTGTCAGGTGACCGTAGGTAATCAAGTGACTTTGAGGTCAGGTGATTGTCATGTGACTGCAGATAATCAGGTGACTTTGAGGTCAGGTGATTGTCAGGTGACTGTGGATGATCAGGTGACTTTGAGCTGTTTTTGAGGTCATGTGATAGTCATGTGACCGTGGGGGATTCTTAGCTAAACTATCAAGAGATTGTTGTATCTTGTGGACCCAATGTGAGTGTAGCATAGAAATATTAATACAACCTTCCTTGAGGACATTTGAAACTAATTAACTACCTAGTAAATGTTCATAAATAGGTAGCTACTTTGTGGACGATCCCTAACAATGTGCCCATGTCCAACTCCTTCAAGATGATGGTAGTCATTGAACCCAACACACCTTGCCAAAGTCGGCTTCGATATACTGTTGACGAGCTGCGAAGGATAGAAAGCCATGTGCCAGAGAAGGATTTGATCAAGTTCCAGTCTGCAAATGTGGAAGAGGTTGTTTCACACCTCCCCATCACATCCATTGCCCACTTTGCATGCCATGGGCAACAACATCCAGAGAATCCACTTGAGAGTGCCCTGATGCTTCATGATGGCCCACTGAAGGTGTCTCAAATAATGCAGCAGCCCACACCTAATGCACGACTGGCCTTCCTTGGTGCATGCCAGACTGCCATGGGTGATAAGACTCTTCCGGATGAAGCAATCCATCTTGCATCAACACTGTTGTTTGCCGGTTTTCGAGGAGTTGTCGCCACTATGTGGTGAGTAGACTGATTAGTAGACCTGATTAGCCGTGCAAGCAACATCTGATTGTTTCCAGGTCCATTTCTGATGAGGATGGTCCTAAGGTTGCCAATGGATTCTACGAATACCTCTATAGGAAGAAGCCATCTGCTGTTGCAGACACATTTCGACCGGATACCAGAGAGGCTGCCCGAGCCCTCCATGTTGCTGTTGACAAGTTGTGTTCTGAGGGGGTCTCATTCAAATGTTGGGTTCCATTTATTCATATGGGAAGGTGAGGCAAGGGGTGGACGTGAATGCAACTGTGTGCCTTCCTGTTATCATGCATGGTGGCATGTAATTTAGCAGCTGTAAAGTGTATGGGTGAATGCCACAGTATTATTGAGTGTGGAATGAGTGTCAAATGTAAAGTCACCTTTCTAGTTACAACCCTGTCCCATGCCAAGCTCTTTATTGGATGTGTTTTCCTATTCCTTGGAACACAAAGTGAGTAGAATGAGAAAACACACAGACTTAGTGATAAACCTCAAAGGGGGTGATATCCCCCACTCTCTCCAAAGGAGAGGGTGTCCACATATGTGAATGACTGTCAACCCGGTTATGTGGATGAATTTGCATTTATTTTATTGGATGTGTTTTCCTATTGGTGTTTCCTCTGTGCAAGGACTTGTCTTATAGGGGGGGGGGCCTAACCCCAAGTCTCTCCATGGGTAAAAGTTAGGGTGTTTGGTGTTCTTTGTGATTGAGTGGGTTTGAGTGGGTGTGCCTTCCCCTGTGACACCCTCTCCTTGGTGTCATTGGTTGCTTTTGCTGTTGGAATTCCAGGCCTGCTTTTCCCTGTGATGCCCCCCTTGGTGTCATCTGCCACATTTGCCATGGATTCCATGTGTGGAATTCCCTTCTTTTCAGTACAGTGGGAGGCATGGATGGTTGCTGCCATGGGCCGTCCTTGGGCCATGCAGGGGTTTTCTAGGTGCCTATTTCTTTATTTGCCATGGAGTATACATGACTGCTGATGGACCCCATTGGTTTCTGGACCTTTCAGGGTGCGTCCTCCTTATGCAAATTTTTGCAGACTGATTTTTATGTATCCATGGCCCTTGGTATGTCCAGCACCTGGATGTAGCTGTCGGTGAGCAATTGTGCCATGTGCAGGCAGTGGGATGGCTCAGTGTCAAGATTGGTTTTTCGGTGTTAATATTGTGTATTAGTGAACACAGTGAATGCCCGAATAACTTGTGCGAATAAGTATGCCGTTCGGCAAAGAGGGTGAACCAATAAATGTTCACAAGATAAGAGGGCTGCCAGAATGGGGCTCACCCTATCTACAGTCATAGCAAAATAGCCCGTGACACTTGACGATGTAACGTGCAAGGTGCCACGGAAAGGTTGTCTAAGTAGCGACAATCCTTTCGCCAGCGAAGGCGCTCCTTCAGAGCCCTTCACCGACAGCGTAGAGAATAGGTTGAAGGCTAAGGTAATGAAGACGAAGTACAAAAACTCACCAGTGGTACTCAAGTCCTCCTCTGGTCGAAGATTGGAATCTACAGGTGAGGGTTCAAGACGATAATCACAGTGAGGTCAAGTTTGCACAAGATGGATGTATGATAATTGAACTGGAGAATATACATGTGAATGTAAACTACTCATATCGAATGCTCGTATGGTAACAGCGAATAGGAAAGAGGCTGTCATGAGTCAGGGTTGGATAGGGGTGCGCAGTCATGATACAAATAGATGGAATAAACATACAATAGAATGAAAGAAGGGTGTGAACATGAAACAACGGAGAGGAAAGAGGGTGAAGGCACCTATGTACGGAAATATGCCTTGGGACCCACATATACACCACCCTGCATGGACTCTTCGTCTGCTGGGTTGATCCCACACGACCTACGGGTAGGACGTCCCGCGAATGCATCCCGGCCATATGAACACCTAAAGGGGTTGGATCGAGAAGGTGATGGGGCCAGTGATGAACCATCACACTGGGTAAATGGTGTTGATCGTGTTTGATGGCGTGCCTGCTGGCGAATGATGCGAGCAGCGAATAGTCGTTCGGAGAATGGGGCGAACAGCGAATGGAGCGAACGTAGAGGAAGCGTGGTTGAAGGGTGGGGCGAACTCAGGTGAAGATGCAGGGGGAGTGATGTGGGGGAACGTAGAGACAGCGGGGTAAGGGAAATAGACAGGTCATGACACTCAGCCAGATATTGCTGTGGTGTCTACGGAGAGGCGCCGTGTTCCCTGGTGGATGTGTCCTCATCAAGGACAGTGAGGGTGAGGGATTGAGCCTGTGGCACATGCATATGGTGGGAAGGTCGAGCACATGCCTCCTTCTGGAGCAGGTGCAGATAGAGGACTTGTTCCCTCTTGTCTGAATAGTTGTCTGAGAGGTCATTGTCATCCAACTTGCAGTCCTTGTCAATAGTTTGTGCATGTTCTTCATGAATGCACTGTGGTGTGGATTGACTCATTGGGCATCTGAGATCCGAGGAAGGTGAGCTTGTTATGTGAAACCTCTGTCCCTCCGCTTTCCGACCTCTGTCTCTCCACCTTTCTGCCTTCCACCTGCTGGCTTAGTTCCGACTTCTGACTTCCGATCTGAAATATTTAGGATGATAGTTCATTGGGGGCGCAACACATAAGTTGAAGCCGCTGTCCTTTGTAGTTCCAACTTCTGGGATTTGCGATAAGTAACATAGGGTCCAATAAACTTAAGTGATAACTTGGATGCTCTCCCTTTGGGAAGGTTAAGATTTGCACTGGACAGATGAACCAAATCTCCACCTTTGAAAGGGGCAGGTCTTCTCTTCCTGTTTGCCATTTGTGTTTGCTTTACATGTTGTGATATTATTGAATCATGCACTGCAATCAAGGTGTCTTTCAGCTTTTGTGCAAAGTGTCTCACTCCTGGGATTTGTTCTCTGTCAGAATCCCATTTCATGATCCTTGGTAGGTTTCTATGGTTGAGGAAAAATGGAGTGAAACCCATTGTGTCAGACCAAGCACTGTTGAATGCAAATCCAATTGCGAAGAGTTTCTGCACCCAGTCCTTTTGGTCAGCAGCTACTGTCTGGGTGATCATTCTGTTCTCCTGCTCCGTTTGCTCTGTCAGTTTGTGGGTGGTAAGCAGTGGACATGCACAGCTCTGCACCTACCAAGACATGTACATGCTCCCAGAATGCGGATGTGAACAGAGAATCTCTGGCACTAACTATGATCTCAGGGATTCCATGTAGCTTGTATTGTTTTGGAACCCTTCAAGACTTTGGTGTTATTGCTAACGCCCCTGTCTATCAGAACATGTCGTTTACATGACTAGTAGAATACCAGTTCAATGCAGCAGCACAACTCCGGAAATAATTTAATATTTGTACCTTGGTTGCAATCTGTGTAATAACTAGTCCAAGTTATTACAGATAGAAGGCAATGCATTTCTTAGCTGCACTGAACAATAAACTAAAAGAGCATGTAGGTTCAAGGACACTATCGGGGTCCAAGAGTATTCCTTTTAATAAAGAGGGAATAGGCTCCGCAGGAGAGTTTGTAAGTGGATTGGGTCGACCAACGTCAATGCACTGCAATAACGAGAGAGTAATGTGAAGTGGCTTTCGCGCACAACTTGACTTGACTTGTGAAAGTCACTGAACAGGAAAATCAACTGAACAGCTCGTTGTCATGACACGTTTATTCCTCATACTCAGGTGCTCTGTCCTACCATTTCTCACCCCATTTCCATGTTCGTTCCGATTGCTATTGTCATGTTCGGCAACCGATGCTCGCTGTTCGCGCCGATTACCATCGCCATGCCGTCAAACGCACGATCGACATCTTTGGGCTGACTTGGCAGTCATCACTGGGTCTACCACCTCCTCTGCTCGACCCTCTTCCGATGGTGTTCTGATAATTGGATTGTCATGACCTGTGTATTTCCTGCACCTTGGTATCCCCAGTTTCCCTTTCGCTACTCCTCCTCAGTGTTCGCTTGGCTTCACCCTCTACCTCGACCCCTCCTCCTCTATGTCACCTCTGTTCGCCCTTCCTTGCATTTCGCTGAACGGCCATTCACTGCTCGCATCATTCGCCAGCAGGCACACCATCAAATACGATCGATACCATTCACCCGGCATGATGGTTCATCATTAACCCCATCGTCTTCTTAATCCAACCCCATTGGGCGTTCGTATGGTCAAAGTGTGTTCGCAGGACACCCCTTCCATAGGTTGTGCGGGATCAACCCAGTAGACCAAGAGTCCATGCAGGGTAGCATGTATGCGGGTCCCAAGACATGGTTTTGTCCATAAGTGCCTTCGCCACCTTTACTCTCCATCGTTCCATGTTCTCCCTCGTCTCACATTCTATTGTATGTTTATTTCATCTATGTTGTATCATGACTGTGCACCCCTATCCAACCCTGACTTGTGACGGCCTCTTTCCTATTCACTGATATCTTATGAGCATTCGATATAAGTAGTTTACATTCGCATGTATATTCCCCAGTTCAATTATCATACGTCGTTCATCTTGTGCAAATTTGACCTCGCTGTGGTGATCGTCCTAAGCCTTCTCTTGGAGACTTCTATCTTCGACTAGCAGAGGATTTAGGCATCACTGGTGAGTTCTTATACTTCATCTTCGTTACCTTAGCCTTCGAACCATTTCCAGTGCTGTTGGCGAAGGGATTGTCGAAACTTAGACAGCCCTTTCGTGGGACCTTGCACGTTACATCGTCAAGTACCACGGGCTATTTCGCTACGACTGTAGATAGGGCGAGCCCCGTTCAGGCAGCCCTCTTACCTTGTGAACATTCATTGGTTCATCTGTTCGCCGAACGGCATACCTATTCGCACAAGTTATTCGGGCATTCGCTGTGTTCACTAATACATGATATTAACGCCTAAAAACCAATCTTGACACTCGTCTTGGGTATTGGAGTGCTAATTGACAAGAAAATCGATTGCCAACCTCACTCTGTAGAGTTTCACCCAGCATGTTAGGCTAAGTGGCTAAGCAGTAAAGCAACTACTTAACTAAGAATAGTTACTCTAAGCAAGAGTAGTATTCTAGTTCAGATTAGGAACTTAGGTAAGATGTGCAAGTCACACAAGCTGTGTAGGATAGAAGATGGGTAGATTGATTGCTCAAAGGGCAGGCAAAGGGCCTCCTTTTATATTGTAATGTACAAGAGCTTAGTAAGCAGGTAGAACCTTCTATCTATTAATGGAATGGGGGAAGAAGCTTGTGGAAGATGGAAGAAAGGGTTGGAAGAAACTGGCTGTTTCCAGGGGACTCTACCATGCTTCCTACCAATCAGAGCTTGATTTGTCAGGAATGACTCACTGAAAGGGGTCATGTGCCATAGCACAGCTTGGCTGAGTCATGTACTCCTGACTCACCAAGGTGTGCCTGGATTGGTTGAGTCATCGAGGCTGTATCTCCAGATAACCATGTATTTGGCACTCAGAAGCTGAGTAAGCAGTTCTGAGCCAATTAGGGCTCTGTAGCTATAATTACTAAGAGCACTGCTTAGCACAGCTGAGCATAGCCTGGTACAGCCTAGTTGTCATGACTGACCATGATCCCCATTGTTTGGTGAAGCCAAACAGGCTGCACAGTTGCTATGGCTGCATATAGCAACTGTTTGGGACTCAGCTGGAAATACTGAGAGAGCCATCCTGCCGGACTTGTGGGTGCTTGGGTGACCATAAGTCCGAAAATGCGGCCACCGCCGAGGTGCCCGGCGGAGTTTGAAATAGAGCGCCCGGAACAGAGTTGTGGGTGCTAGAGGATCCACAACTCTGTAATGACAGAAAAATGGTAGTTTGAGCCATGGAGACTTTGAAAAAATAAGGAAAAATATAAGGTAACTAGAGGAATGTTTGAAAAGCCTTTCCCCAGTTATATTAACAGCACACAGATACTGTTAATTCTTCAAATGTGTTTTTACATATTGTCAAGACAAAAAGGAAAAGACTAGGGCTGGTTGAGCAGCCTTCCTTGGCTGGTTGAACAGCCGTTCCCCTACATGTATACAGTGTCAAAGACCAGTTCCGTAATTTGTTTTGCACCATAGGATTGTTTGGATGGAGTGAGGTGCACCATTGAGGTTACACCCGTTTGCAGTACCTAAGGCGTGCGTTGGATTTGCTTCCGTGTTAGCGCGCAAACTTCGAACAATGATATCTTGCTTGATATCGCTCTGATTCGCTTGAAATTTCATATCTGAAGCTATGTGGACATAGCTAGGGCATAGAACTAAAAAATCCAAATAAAACAAGCATTTTTTATTTTGCGTTTTGGGTGCTGAGGGCAAGCTTAGCTTATTGTATGTAGTTCAATGCAGGTTTTAATTTTGTTTGCTACTTTGTACTCATGGTGAGAACCAACTACAGGAGAATCTCCAGAAGAGGGTGTCATAGGATTGGAGAGGAAGGGCTTAGCTTCTTCTGACATTGGATCAGTGAGATCTGACGGTAGTGTCATGATGCGTTTATCTCCCATACTCAGAAGTTCAGTTCTCCTATTTTCTCACCCCACCTTCGTGTTCGTTCCGATCACCATTGTTATGTTCGGCAACCAACTCTTGCTGTTCGCGCCAACTACCATAGCCGCGCCTTCAAACGCACGATCGACGTCCTGGGACTGACTCGGCAGTCATCACTGGGCCTACCACCTCCTCTGCTCGACCCTCTTCTGATGGTGTTCTAATAGTTGAGTTGTCATGACCTGTGCATTTCCTGCACCTTGGTACCCCCATTTTCCCTTTCGCTACTCCTCCTCAGTGTTCGCTTGGCTTCGCCCTCCACCTCGACCTCTCCTCCCCTATGTTGCCTCTGTTCGCCCTTCCTTGCAGTTCACCGAATGGATATTCGCTGCTCGCATCATTCGCCAGCAGGCACACCATCAAGAACGATCAATACCATTCACCCGGCATGATGGTTCATCATTAACCCCATCATCTTAAATCCAACCCCATTGGGTGTTCGTATGATCAAAGTATGTTTGCAGGACATCCCCTCCATAGGCCGTGCGGAATCAACCCAGTAGACTAAGAGTCCGTGCAGGGTAGCATGTATGCGGGTCCCAAGACATGGTTTTGTCCATAAGTGCCTTCGCCACCTTTACTCTCTGTCGTTTCATGTTCTCCCTCTTCTCACATTCTATTGTATGTTTATTTCATCTATGTTGTATCATGGCTGTGCACCCCTATCTAACCCTGACTTGTGACGGCCTCTTTCCTATTCGCTGATACCTTACGAGCATTCGATATAAGTAGTTTACATTCGCATGTATATTCCCCAGTTCAATTATCATACGTCGTCCATCTTGTGCAAACTTGACCTCACTGTGATCATTGTCTTAAGCCTTCTCTTGGAGATTTCTATCTTCGACCAGCAAAGGACTTAGGCATCACTGGTGAGTTCTCATACTTCATCTTCGTTACCTTAGCCTTCGAACCATTTTCTGTGCTGTTGGCGAAGGGATTGTCGAGACTTAGACAGCCCTTCCGTGAGACCTTGCACGTTACATCGTCAAGAACCACGGGCTATTTCGCTACGACTGTAGATAGGGCGAGCCCCGTTTAGGCGAACCCTCTTACCTTGTGAACATTCATTGGTTCACCTATTCGCCGAACGGCATACTTATTCGCACAAGTTATTCGGGCATTCGCTGTGTTCACTAATACACGATATTAACGCTTGAAAACCAATCTTGACAGGTAGGCGTTCATTCTCGATGTCGGATTTCCTCCTGTGTAGCATAAGCCCTGAAATCTTTGATCCCTTCCGCACTGAGTGCCAATGCACCATAAGGCAACTTCGCCGATCCTGACACGTTCTTGAGCTCGGAAACCGCAGGGGTGCACACATATGTGGTGGGGTGAGGGGCGCGGAGGTGCTGGGGTGGGCGAGCTGGTGTAGGAGGACGAGGTGGTGGGGGAGCGGGCGGCGGCCGGTGCGGGTGCAGGTGCAGGTGCAGGTGCGGGTGCGGGTGCAGGTACGGGTGCAGGTACGGGTGCAGGTACGGGTGCAGGTGCGGGTGCGATTGCAGCACGGACAACACGGAGCTCATCGTGAGGAGACTGGGCATACAGTTAGCAGGGTGCGGGGGTGTCAACACACCTTGACACCCAGGGGACTCCACGCAGGGGACATGGGGGATACCGGCCCAAACGGCAGCCGGTAGAGGGACGGGAGCGCGGACGTGACACGACTGGGCTGGCGGCCCTCGAGGCGTGCGAGGGCGTCGCCACGGTTGGTGTTGCAGTAGCGCGTGGAGGCACGGGACGTGGCGGTGGTCATCGTGAGGGTGTTGACGGTAGGAGTGATGGAGCCGCGGTCGGTTGGGGTGCGGGTGGACGACAGGAAGGAACTGCTCATGCTTGTACGAGTAGAAGGGGCGCTTCAAGTCACAATGGTGGACTTGTAGTTGGGACACGTGACAGCCCTTTCAGCAAGGATGTAAAGTAAGCATAAGTAGCAAACTCACCAATAAAACGGGATAGTGGCCATTCGACACCTGAAAATTACACTTGAGTTGGGGTTCAGCATTGGGAGTAAGGGTGCAAATGCTGTTGCATGATTCATGTCATAGAATTCTTGGTCAGGGTGTGTGTTTCGGGAACTTCTGTTCGCCTTGTATGTACTACCCACACCATCGCTCATATGCCTCGCCCTGGCAACCCTAAACCTGTTCATCACATGTACAGCAAGGATCTGCGGGATCGCATTATACACCAAAAATTCAAGCTCAAAAAGAAATCAACCGATATTGCAATTGACCTCGATATGTCACTACGTGTAGTTCAACGCACAATCAAACTCTGGCGGGATGTTGGAGACGTCGTGGCAGAGCCAAAGCGGCTATCTCATGGGTCAAAAATGACCTCAGCTCAGAGTGAAGTAAGTAATTCATGTCTGTGTTTAGCTGTAGCTTATTTTATTTTATAACAGTTTCTTCTTGCGCTTCTTGAATGCTCGCCTGATCTTTACCTCGATGAGCTTGTCAAAGAGCTAGAGGTGCAGCATGGTATTTTAGTAAGTATATCAACTGTCTGGAGGACGCTTCGACATCTTGGCTTGCAAAGAAAGAAAGTGAGTCATTAAATCCTCGAAGAATGACAACCTTTATATTTGTCTCCAATCCAGCTTTCATGGGCAGCCGCAGAGCGCTGTGAAGCCTCGCAGACTGCTTTCCAGTTTCGTATTGGTAGTGAACCACCGGACCGTTTGGTTTTCACAGATGAAAGCGCAATTGACCTTCGCACAACGTATAGACTAATGGGATGGATGGGCTTACAAGGGATGTAGGCCTCGAGTGTGAGCACGTTTCCAAAGGGGCGAAAGGTAACGATTTGTGCATGGGCCTCCATTATTGTATCACTAATATCCACTCAGATTTTCAATCCTTCCGGCGCTCTCACAAGATGGAATCATCTATAGCCATATCAAATTAGGGGCATACGATGGTCCAGAGTTCCTTGGGTTTCTGAAGGGCCTTTTAGAGGTAATGAACCCTTACCTGGCACCACAGAGCGTTCTTGTTATGGATAACTGCACCATTCACCACATACCTGAGGTCTCACTCTTATGTGCCCAAACGTTTTTACCATTATAAACTGTTTTCACTAGTGTCTAATCTTGCATTTGCAGAGGAATCAAACTGATGTATCTTCCGCCGTACTCGCCCGATCTCAACCTGATCGAAGAATCATTCTCCTTCATCAAAGCTCACCTCAGATGTCATGGTGCCGAGTTCCGTGCATGTGTTGCAAGTAAGGAGAGGGCTGAGCTATTCATGTTTCTCTACGAGGCACTGGATCGGATTACACGCAGACATGCGCGAGGGTGGATGAAGGACTGTGGCTATCTGTAGTGCAGTTGTACTACTGTAATGTAATTTTTTTGTTGTCAGAATGTTGAAAATTATCTGCAATGTGATGGATGATATTGGTAAACAACACTTAGTAGTGCAAAAACTACTCATTGTAAGTGCCCGTCTTCCTACAGTGGCTACAGGATCTCATAATATTATATGTCATGCGTTACATGCGGTCTTTCCCAGCTCATGTAAGAAGAGCTTGTGCCGCAGGTGCAGACGCAAGACCTAATGAGAGGGAGGGTAAAACTCTATCTAATTCTTGTAAACTATTTACAAGGGCTTTATAGCGAAATAGAACAATGGCCGAGCCAGAACAATGGGGTGGCACTAAGCCGATGATCTGTGGGTGTTTGTGGACATCGCTGACTCTGAAATCACCGTGCAGGGAGTGTAACTCCCTTACACCCATCCTCTCTCTTCACCTGTCATTTCCCCCTCATTAACATAATCCCAACTCTCTGGCAGGTCTGAAAGAGATTCAAGCCCAATCGTTACATACTGCCTGTATGGCTTGGTGGCCTGTAAAGTGTACTCATCGGCGTTCACCTTAACGAAGTCTGGTGTCAGCCATTCCAGAGCAGTCTCCCGAGAAAGTGTTAACCATTGAATCAAGAGTTTGGAGAATGGCTTCAAGCCTGTGGAGAAGTTTTGCGTGGCATCCTGTTGCTTTAACCTATCAAGGAAACTTCCCCTAGCTTGTAACACAGGTAACTCGTCGGAGAGCATCGTTTGACGGTAATTCTGTTCTAGTCGCGCGAGTGCCCCCTTGGTCTCCAGAATCTCCAGAATCGACCAAAATAAAACCCATATGAACGACTCCAGGTCATCAATTACTTGGTGCACAACTTGCGTTCCAGAGTCCCAAGCAACAATCAGCGCCTGAGACATGAAAGGCAGCGTACCCTAGAACCATGTAAATCACAAGCCGCACACAACAACTAAAGACCCACCGAGCGATGCTTTGCTAATTCCCGCTTCTGATCCATCCAATGAATCGCCTGGTCCCCATCGCATATGAATCCCACACATCTAGTAACTTCGCGAGTCACGGCAAAACTGAAGCAAACATAAAAAAACGAAAGGACTGATGTGAAAGATGGTACGTACTCTGCCACAGGCGGCCGCTCAGCTTCATCCATCAGCATGACGTTCCCGACGCTTACGTCGCGGTGCAACCAGCCATTCTTAAACAGCCCAAAATGCCCTGTCAATCACCATTATAGATAAATCATGTCCGATGCCCTCTTCGTTCACATACCCAACATGGCGTGCACTATGCAACGCACGAGCAATCGAGGACTTTGTGCAGCTCGCAGTGACGTCCCTCGGGTCTCAAAAACAGATTGCATATGTATTCATTCGTCAGGCCTAACCCCGGCGTATGGCTCTGGCGCACACACGGGCCAATACGTTGCGTCATCAGGTATGAGCTTATCCATTCCGTCCTCGACAGGGTATGAGACGAGGATGTCTGGCAGTCCAAATCCACCCGATAACGCTCCAAACATTGTGCCTTCTTCGTTATGGGTTTTCAATGGCCATGAATCTTTCAGAATGACAGTGTCTGGCAAGAGAAAAGATATGCCTCCCTTCAACCTCAAGGGTTCTCGACCGTCAGTCTCTTTTCCAGGCTGAGAACGCGGGGGTTGGTGACTTCGTAAGTTATACCGGTGAGTGGACGAAGGGTGAGCGGGAGAACCATCGGTGGCAGTTGCATCTTCAAACCCAATTGTTAACTACTGGCCCAGATCTCTAAACGTCAAAACGCACCCTTCTTGACCAAAAGATACACACGCGTTGCTCGTCCACGAACGCAACATCGGTCACAAAGTGTTTTCGAAATCTTGAATATACCCCTCTCAGGAATCGCAATGTCTGTGATGGTACAAGTAGTATCGATTCCAGCGTGGTTTGTGTCGGTCCAAGATTAATCCCAACCACTCCACGGACAAATCCTTTAAAGCCTCCCTCCTTCGAGAGGTCAAGTTCCGGTGTAACAACCAGATCCATGCGAGAATAAAATCTGAAGCGCACCCCCATCATTGCGTTGTTGAAATGGATAACAGTGACGAAGAGTCTATCCAATCGGTGTGTGAACATACAGCGCGCGTACGTGCTTGACTGCAGGATCAAACCCGGCCAGTTATTCTTCACCTCTACGCAAATTCAGCCTCGTTCCATGAGAGCTTTGGCTTCGAGCCTCGGCTCTCACCAACAGACTGACAACCAACAAGGTCTGGTTTTAGGGGGGAGTCTGTGTCAAGTCCTTCAGCCATTTCCCGACCGTACACGTAAAACTGAAGACCTCGGTGGATATTGCCATTCGGCAGCTTTTGGGAGGAGATGGACAGAATCTGGTTGAGTAACCACTCCAACGGCGCATAATGAGCGCTTTCTGGACCAGTGCAGCTGGGCCATTCCTTGAAAGTGTCGGTTGGGCTGTCCCAGAACATGCCAGGTTTCAGTTTGGATAGGACAGTGTCGACAATTTTTTGATCCACCCGACAGCGCTCTTCAAGCAGAGAATTACTCTCGAATATCGCACCGGAGAACTTGCCCTTCATCAGCTTTTTCAAATCATCCTGGGTCCGAATGTGTGATTCATGAGATTTACTGGAACTGACGCTATATGGTGTGCTCATCATCAACGGAAGCTTGAGGGATTGGGGCGGCGTTGATGGCATCTGGAATAACAAATATTGAGAATTAGAGGCAGACAACAAGTAAAGGACTATGTTGTGCGAGTCTGAGAGGCAGAGCTGTTGTCAACATGCGGACAAGTCACGTGACAAGTGAACCATCTACATTCTTGCGGTGTGTTGGTGGTAGCGGCCTCAAGGTTAAATACCAATAATGTGCCGTGCGCTGCCTCAGATGGTACTAAGGCCGCCGATCTCAAATATCCATAATTCTCTAAATTGTTCTTTTTGATGTATATAGTAAATCTAATTATTGTGTCCTACTGGCATAATTCTGCTTGCCTCCCTCCCTCTCACACCTTCTTAGCAAGCTTCCTTATAGCCTTTCTAGCCGCTCCTTTGATAAAATTCGCGTCACCCCATGACATCCCGATGTTGGCCATGAGCACATCAGCCGTCACCTCCTTCAGTTCATTTAGGAAGTAAACATTGTTTGCTTCAAATTTACCTTTGAATTCGTCAATGTTCCGCCCCCTAGCCTCAGGCCAATTACGGACATCGTCAAGAAACTCTTCGATGCTTGGGTAAGCAATGTCACCGGGAGCCGCAGGGGTCAGCTGTTCCGGTCTCTTGTCAGGATTGACTGGAGTAACAGGGCGGTTCAGGACCATGTTCTGAGCAAACATTCGATAGTCAATTGGTGGGAACATCATCATAGGAAATGATCCTTGAAGACCCAATGCAGCGCCGGGCAGGTTCGCCGTTGACCCTTCATCGGTCTTCTCTTTTTGAATGGAGTCTTTGCGATAATGGAAATCTTCGAAGTGAGCGTTGTTTGGAGGAACTTTCAGAGTGACCCCGTGAATGTTAGAAACCTAAATTCACATTATTAGCAGCGAGTAATACATATAAATGCAAAGGTTGTACTCACCAAGGCTGTTACCCAGGACTGGAGTTGGCACCATGATAAATGCGTGTGCTCTCCGTTCTTATTCAGTTTGCAGACTTTTGAAGCACATGCCGGTTTGCCACAGTTTGAATACTCTGCCTTCAACGCCTCCATGAAATCCCTTTCCCGTTTTGTCGGTAGGCCATGCTCTTCGATCTCAGATCCTTCAGTGTCAGAATCGGCGTTCAAGTCCTGAATACAAGCTTTCTTCTTTTTGCCCCTGCCAGCTGCATTTGTCACAGTTTTGTCCCTTTTCCTGGAAAGTGTATGCCGAAGCGATGCGATGTACTATAATTCTTATAATATCAGATGCGGCTGCCATGCGAAGTCACACGCACACATACACTTTCATCCAGAATGATGTCTACTTCCACGCCACTGGCATCGCCCTTTTTCTTCCTTGCCTGAGCGCCCTTCACATCATCCTTGAGGTTGTCCCAGTCCTCTTCTTTTGCCAGTTTCAAAAGGTGCTTATCTCACACACCTTTGAGCCGGTAAGCTAGGTGCGGCATCTTTTTCACTGTTTGATAGCACCCTATCGCTTTGAAGATACGTTCCTCGACCTTCTTGTAACTGACATTGGCAGGAAGCTTCACACGCTCAACAAACCCTTCGGCTTCAGTGCCGTCTGGAACACGCAAGATAATTACTAGGCTGTGAAATGAGCATCAAATTATAAATGAAAAATATGATGGCATACCAGGTTCATCAATATCCTTTACCTGTTTGGGAACTGCCACCTCTACTAACTCTTCAGATTCTGAGTCTCGATTAGGGTCGTTGGGCTCGGCTTCAGACTCGGATGCACTTTGAGCCGGCTGGGTCTCTTCCTCATATGAAGACCCTGACTCAGATTCTAAGTCTTCAAAAGTTACTTTTTTTGCCGCCTGACGTTGCGGTCGAAAAGTGCTAGTAGTTTGAACAGATTCTAAATAACTGGTGAGCTTGAAATAGCATCATTATATATAAACCGACCTTTGCCCTGAATTCCCGCTATGTCAGGTAACAGTTCCTCTGGAGGTTCTTTGACCTTTTTCGTTGCTCGTGTTGACTTGGTGGGCTGTCTTTTATTTTTGTTATTTCCCATTGTTGGTAAGGCAAGTCGAACTTGGTCGGGTTATGCCGATTCATAATAGGCGGCTTGCCGCGCTGCACCATCGACAACACCACGCACCACAGACACTTCAGCCTCTCTTGGTTCGGCACTCGTCTTCCATATGAACTTGCCCCGGGCTTCGAAGCATCCGCTGACCCTGTTCTTCAATCGCGCCTTTTCGCTTAGCTCCACAGGCTCGCCGTCAAGTACCAGCAGCTCCCTGTCAACTCCCCCATAACCCCAGTGGCCAACTTCCGTGAGTATCCCGGCCCGTATTCCTCATACCAGGGTGTCTGGCCACTCGACTCCCGCAGAGCGCCACGGCCCAGGCACATTTGTGTCCCAGGGCACGCGTACCTGCACCCGCACCCGCCGCTGCCCATTCCCCCACCACCCCGTCCTCCTGCACCAGCTCGCCCACCCCAGCACCTCCGCGCCCCTCACCCCGCTGCGTACGCGTGCGCCCCCCGCGTCCTTCGCGTCGTCGCCCAACCCGTCCCCGCACCTGCGCCCGTACCTGCACCAACACCTGCACCCGCACCTGCACCCGCACCCGCCGCCGCCCGCTTCCCCACCACCCCGTCCTCCTACACCAGCTCGCCCACCTCCACCCCCGCGTCCTTCGCGTCGCCGCCCAACCCGTCCCTGCACCCGCACCCGCACCTGCACCCGCACCTGCACCTGCATCTGCACCTGCATCTGCACCCGTACCTGCACCCGCACCCGCACCCGCACCCGCACCCACACCTGCACCCGCACCCGCACCCGCACCCGCACCCGCACCCGCACCCGCCACCGCCCGCTTCCCCACCACCCCGTCCTCCTACACCAGCTCGCCCACCTCCGCCCCCGCGTCCTTCGTGTTGCCGCCCAACCCGTCCCTGCACTCGCACCCGTACCTGCACCCGCACCTGCACCCGCATCTGCACCCGTACTTGCACCCGCACCTGCACCTGCGCCCGTACCTGCACCCGCACCCGCACCTGCACCCACACCCGCACCCGCACCTGCACCTGCACCCACACCCGCACCTGCACCTGCACCTGCACCTGCACCCGCACCCACCGCCGCCCGCTCCCCCACCACCCCATCCTCCTACACCAGCTTGCCCACCCCAGCACCTCTGCGCCCCTCACCCCACCGCATATGCGTGCGCCCCCACGGTTTCCGAGCTCAAGAACGTGTCAGGATCGGCGAAGTTGCCTTATGGTGCATTGGCACTCGGTGCGGAAGGGATCAAAGATTTCGGGGCTTATGCTACACAGGAGGAAATCCGACATCGAGAATGAACGCCTACCATCAGATCTCACTGATCCAATGTCAGAAGAAGCTAAGCCCTTCCTCTCCAATCCTATGACACCCTCTTCTGGAGATTCTCCTGTAGTGGGTTCTCACCATTAGTACAAAGTAGCAAACAAAATTAAAACCTGCATTGAACTACATACAGTAAGCTAAGCTTGCCCTCAGCACCCAAAATGCAAAATAAAAAATGCTTGTTTTATTTGGATCTTTTAGTTCTATGCCCTAGCTATGGTCCACATAGCTTCAGATATGAAATTTCAAGCGAATCGGAGCGATATCAAGCAAGATATCGTTGTTCGAAGTTTGCGCGCTAAAACAGAAGCAAATCCGACGCGCGCCTTAGGTACTGCAAACGGGTGTAAATGGTCTATTAGCACCCATATCATGTCGAAGTCACTGTTTCTATTACACTGGAGGCATGGCAGAATTTCTTGGCTTTGGAAATCTACTGGAAATCCTAAGGAGATTCCACATTTCTTCAAAATTTCCCAGTTCAGGAAATTGGATGAAAATTTAATGTTTTGTCAGAGTTTTTCAACTTCAGGGATATTCTTCAAAAAACATCCATGGAATGTTGAATTTCCTCCTCTATGAAACTAAATATTTAGTAAAGTTTCCTCAGTTTGGAAATTCTATTAAAATGTTAGTTTCCTGAATATTTGACTAAACTTTGTGGAAATCAGTGTTTCTATAGAATTTCGCAACTGGCAAAATTTTATTCAATATTTAGTTCCATGGAAGAGGAAATTCAATGTTTCCGAAGTGTTTACGCTACCTAGAACCGCCTCTCGGGCACACCGGAATTCGATTTATTTAATATAAGATTCACCTTAAAACTACCGGTGAATGCTGTACAATTCTAGACCAATATGCACGCACATGCTACGTATGCAAAAATATTTTTTTTAATCCAGATTTTACGTCTTTTGGGGCAACACCCTATGTAAGACGGTAGGTACAGCTCCTATCTTATGTCCTACGTATACATAACCCGATCCAGATGCTCCCTCACCCCGCCCTCCCAGTCATCCCAACAGACAGCCAGCAACACCGAGTCCCTACCGGGGCCCCAGCCGCTCCCTCGTAACTCCACTCCCTCTCCAGCTCCATGACGCCTGGCCTCCTCTCCAACCCTTCCCTGCTTTCCCTCCTTCTCGACCCCTAGCACCCGGTGCCACCGGATCACGCCTTCCTGAACAAACCCCACGCGTTCCGCGACGCGTACGGAACGCGTGTTGGACGCGTTTGCGTGATATTGAACGCGGCGTAGTCCAAGACCACCGATTCTGCTGACCCTGTGTCGCTCTGGGATGCCGCTAAACGCCGGCAAATCAAGGGCATACCGCAACAGCAGCCCGATTGCGTGGCGCGCAACGTACGTTCCATGAAAGCGGGGCAAAATGATGACGTAGCCCAGTTCGGTGGTGGCGTGCTGAGGGTTAGTGTTCAGGTAGCCAATTATGCCAGCAAGAGTGTGCGAGTCGGCATTATCAGTAGGATCAGGGCGTTGGTGCAAGTCAGCGTTCGAGTCGGGATTGGAGTCATCGTAGTCATGGGCGGAAGAATCGGAGGCAGAACGCGCGCATACCGCACTCTTGTCATAAACTGCAAACAAAAACGAACCCACGTCTTCCTCGATCCGCGTCTGATACCACGCGAGGAACGCCTCCAGGGTACTGAAGGGCCCAAATGGGAGATAGCGATAGAGTGTGGGGTGGGGAGCGGACGCGGCTTGGAACGTAGGTGCGTGGCGGAGGGGCTGGGAGAGGGAGCAATTGTGTTCAACACTCATGTTGTGCGACATGCATCTCACCTCAAACGGAACAAGGCTCACGCGCTCTGACTCTAGCCCGTCGATGGGAATAGGCAGGGCGAAATTGCAGGCGCGGTGTTCACAGGTGTTCCTCTGTTCTTCGTGGCGGTGGTCAGTTTGAGCTCTAACATCTTCCATGATTTCCACTCCTCCTCCAATACTCAGGCCTCTGCGTTCAAGTTTGTGTCGCGCGCAGGACTGAGTTCGAAGGGAAAACTGATTAGATTACTATCTACTCGGTGAGTACCTAGCACTACGCACCTGAGTTCGAAGGGAAAACTGATAGGGTTTCCCTTCGAACTCAGACTACCATATTGGGTGACTGCGTCACGTGATCTCGCGCGAGTAGCACGCGAGTAACAGTTTGTGCAATACTTATAAGGGCAATGTTTGAGTCACATAGCGCCGCCAACTTGATGTCGAAATAGTAACGCCGGACCACCGTCCGACCCGCGGTGAGGACCTCGGGTACTCTTCACAGTACCTCAACATCTCGTGTGGATCTTGTGTGATGTGGCACGGCGAATTTCTGTTTCGTGGTCGATCTCACTTTACCGCCAGTATTGAATTCCAGCCTGTCATATCCATGAAAACGCCAAGGCATACCGTATGCATAACGTAGACGTATGAGTCACCTACTGGATCTGCTGCGGTCCCCTGGCATCTGCAGCGTCACTCCCATTCCCTGAACTTCCCCGGTTATCCAACGATGTAGCTTACACGTCCAGGTCAGACGCGTGTAGACATTCCATACGCTATGTTGATATGGGGCAAATTGAATTGGACATCCTGTGTCTCTCAGTCTTGCCTGGTTCCCTAGGTTCCCTCGTGAGCAACCATCCTCTTCAATGAAGACTCTAGTTTGCGCTCAGCATCTAACCATCACATTGCTAAATTCTCGCCTCTGTCCTGCAACCACCAACCTTGCACAGAAGCGACCCTCGAAATGACGCTCCAATTGTGCCGGTGCCTAAATCGTTGTGAGGCCAGCCTTCATAAGCCGGCTTCGCTACATGTAACTCGTGCAACAACGGAGGTACGCGTCAACCGGCTGGATACGTTTCAGTCGGTACTGGCTTCTCGACCTGATGACCCTCAGCTGGTTTGTACCCGTATTTTGATATATATCGACACGAGCTTTGGAGGGCTTGTAGTTTTCACTCAGATTTCACGTGGTATGTTCCGTTAATGGTTGCCTTTGCACGGCGCTGAATATGCTGAGTTCAAGCAGCGTATGTTTGCATCGGAAATGGCAATGGGACCGCAAGCTTGAGGATAGGTGCCATGGAAAGGTGCGTCTGTGTCCTGGAGTGATTTGGGAGTGATATTTCGCCCTCAAGTTTCCTACGACAAGGAGTCGGCATGACGTACGTGGACAGCCCAACAGCCAGCAATTAGTAGACATACATCGCTATAGCACTCCTTACACGAGCACTCACAGGTCAACATCCAAGATGATCCACATTCAGCGTAACTTTATCTAAGTGTAGTTTTCCTATGATGTGTAAAAAGTCAGCCATCACTCCTCTTCGCCTGGGTGAAGACAGTCTAAAGTTTGACCTCCGTTAGCTCGGGTGTGAAAATCATCAGTTCACCACATCTCCGTTTTCGGATCGTTTGTCAACCTATCAGAAACTCAAACGACTTGTAACGGTTGTAGTACATGGTACATGCATGTACGGCTTCGAGGGTCATCGCAGCCAGTACGTCTACTTCATATGAACGGGTTCTTCTCTCTGCAGTTAGATAAAGCTTTCGCCTTTCAGCGGCGGAGATCGTCAACACAGACTTCCATGGTGTGAAAGCTAGATGGGGCATACTGCATACGATTGTCCATCCATCTTTTCCGAACTAGAACATAAACTAGCAATATCCTTGAATTCCACAAAACCACTGTCTCGGGGAGGTTGCTTGTCTTTTGACGCTGTTGTGCTGTTTCTGATTGTTTGTATACCAGGCTGTCCATCACAGGGATAAGTCTATTGTCTTACGTTGTGGCGTTGACTTTGAAGGAGCCGCTTTTGATGCTTGTCCGGACTCGGAGGTAATTATGCGGATACGGTCTTCACGGATGCCGGGATGAAGAACATAAATCCGGAAAACAGAGGAAGCCGTGAAATTAAAATGGAATCAGGGCAATAGAGTGTCCTGGGGGGGATGACTGAAAGCATATGACTCCGGGTTGAAAACACGAGGCGGCAGGTTCTTCGCTTGTCGACTCGTGCGAATAGGCCGTGCGAAAGTCTTCATCGATTGATCTTACTTCGATAACACTCTCAACGATGCCGCGGTGTTCAAGCATTTGCAACATCCTAGTCAGTATTGTGTACACCAAATGGATGACAGTGCTGATTCTTGTTACAGTGCTACTCATGTGATCCTGACGAAGCAGAGAAAGGTCTGCTTTATGAGCAAAGCGTTTGTACATGCTAACCCTTATCAGGAGGCGAGAGAGTCGCCTCGTCCACCACAGAAGTGGACCATGTCCTCGTCAAAAAACCACTCGTGACGAACAATACTCAACCTGTCTCCAACCCCCAGAAGTTGATGGTGCCCCCTGCGAACTCCCATAATTTCGTTGACCCTTCCGATCCCTCTGATCTAACCAAGGCCGTGAACCCATATGCTAAGTATTGTCAGCCGGATTCTCTTATCTGGCGACTCTATCTCGAAGAAACGGAAGCAGAAGACCAAGAGGTGACGTATGTATGGAAGAATGGGCTAGACTCGCTCCTGGTTTTCGTGAGTCGCGTTTTTCTTCGCTCTAAAGCTATTCTCACATTGCGTACAGGCGGGTCTGTTTGCTGGTATACTGACCGCCTTCCTCATTCAGAGTCGCATGAAATTGCAGGAGGACCCTACCCAACGTTTACTGAGCGAAATTCTCCAAACGCTCCGCAATGGCTCCCAGATATCTAACGCGTCTGAGTTTCAACCTTCACGGACGTTCTTGAATGTCAATGGTTTGTGGTTCAGCAGCCTGACTCTTACCCTGGTCAGTGCACTGGCCGGAGTGCTTGCAAAGGGGTGGCTTGCAAAGTACACCCCTACCTCCCGTGGCGAACGGTGCAATGATGCTTGTGACCGACATCTTCGCTATATCAGAGCGCGGCAATGGAACCTTTTCCAGATTATCACAGCTGTCCCGATTTTGATCCAACTTTCACTGTTTCTTTTTTTCGTCGGCCTTGTCCTCCTTACACTCGACGACAATACGGCCATCGGATTCAGCATCCTCGTATTGATCACCTTCACTTTGATACTCTACATTGTTGGGACTCTTTTGCCATGGTTTTCCCCAGCCTGCCCATTTGAAACGCCTATATCTGACTTCTTTCCTGCGGTGGCGCGGAATGGTCGGTACGGGGAGGGGCATGACACGCCACAGCAGAGACCAGACCGGTCTCTTTGGCAGAGGGTGGTGCAGTTTACGGATGATGTGAAACGCAGGCCGGAAATGAATCGGGCCAAAGCTGAAATACTGGCGTGGATTGTAGCGAAGTCTACGAACGAGGATACAATTAAAGAAGCTGTCAAGGCTATAGCAGGGATGGGGTCAAGTGCAGAGCTTTCCAATGCGTTCCAGGCTTACGGTGCCATACCCAACCTTTGTCAGAGGTTTTTGGGCTGCTTCCAGTTAACACCTGGCCTTCCGTTCCAGGTGACGGATATTTCTCAGACAGAAGCATATCTTCTTGCACTGCTTCAATTTCCAGTGCATAGTGTCAGCTCTGAGAGCAAGGGCTCTGCTGTACCATTATTTCTGTCTTTACTGGAGAGTGGGCAACCTCTCCATCGGTGGGATAATTTCGACCCTTGTCTACAAGCACTTGCATTTAGTTTGCGGGTGCACATCCTTGTCAATTGTAACAAGGATGAGTCTCATCAATTCCGGGGCCAAACAGAAAATAACCTTGGTCTTCTGGCTACAGCTGGGGCAACACTTTATTTTAGGAGGCTAATGATCGAAGCAGTAATTCAAGGCTTAACTCTGGGCGATGTGTATCTACAACAAGTGAGCATACGAGTTCTTTCGGAGCAGATCAAAATGGGTAAGTTTACTTTGACCCTTGAGTATTATGGGCTAATCGTGCCACAGCTACTGTTAGGACGTTTCTTTGTCAGCTTGGTCCTAGCGGCATTTACAAGACTTCGAACAATGCCCTAGACCCAGTATCAAAGAAGCTTGTAGAACAGCTGAAGGATTATAGCGACGATCGGATTCTCAGAGATGCTATTATCAGCATACTATCTAAATTGGTTTCGCATAGTAAGTTCTTCTTAGCTGGTTAGTTGTATATCACTAAGCTTTAGCTTAGCTATGCTATCTGATACTATTGCGAAGAGTCTGCAGGAGATTATCATACCTTTGGATCGTACACCTTCAATGGTATCATTGCTAGAAGGCCTAGCAGCACATGGTGAATATTGTCCTACTATTAACTCTGATATTACTGATGAGTGAATTATATTTTAGTTGAATTTCACCCTATGATAGTCAAAGTTATTCCTGAGGCTGCTGAGCTTTTGGAGGATGAAAGGTATTTCAACTTTGCTGCAAGAACACTTTCTGCATTAGCCAGGCATTGTGAGATAGGCAAGTATATCATACTTAATCAGCACAATAGTTCTGATATAGCTTTATAGCTGAATTTCAGAATATAACCAAGACATGCATGCCTCGACTTCTCAGGCTACTAAAACAGGATGAGTTCCTTGTTGCAGATATTACTCAAGTATTACTATGTAATGCTGTTGATAAACGTAAGTTCTACTATGACATTTGCCATGCTGATAAGCTAATATATATATGTAGCTGAGCTTCACAGTGTGATTCAAGAAAACTTTCCCCAGCTTGTTGAATTGATCACAAGTAGCACTATGGAAGATATTCAAGTTTCCCTTATAACTGTACTTTCCAAACTAGCTGAGCACAGTATGTTTGTTTACTTAAATCAAAATCCAAGTGAATGTTAATGTAAATTTTGTAGGAGAGTTTTATATCACAATCAAGGAGGTTATCCCAGAACTTCTCAGATTGCTAGAGACACATCGTCTCAAGGACAGTGTCCGAGCTACCATTCTATATACTTTATCTGTGCTTGCTGAGAACTGTGAGTCTATCCACACTATAGGATTCTACATTACTGATATGAAATTACTTTATAGCTGAACTGTCCATAAGAATTCTGTCCTCAATTAACCTTGAACAAAGATTTCACCTTGATGATGATGCTGTTGCAAAGTCACTATCCAAGCTATTTAAACACAGTATGTTTTTTCATAATTAAGTCACTAGGCATTGCTGACAAATGTCTATAGCTGAATGCAAAGTAGCAATAAAGGCTGGAATTCACCAGCTTGGCTTTCAGCTTGAAGATAGTTTAAGCTATAATCGCAGACAGGCTAGAAAAAAAATATTCCAAATTGCTACCCACAGTAAGTCAAAAACTAATCTACAAGTTTAACACAATTAATATCAAACTGCAGTGAGACTCTGTCCTATGATTATCAAGGCAGTTCTTCAACTAGGCTACCAAGTGGGCTACCATATAACAAAGCAGGCCGAGTCTGGTATGTTTGTTAACCAAATTTATTTTGCCTCATTGTATTAATATATAATTGTAGCTGAGTTTGTCACAGTACTGAAAAGTACTATTCCTCTACTTATCAAGCTAGTTGATCTTCAAGGTTGCAAATCTACTGCCTTAAAGGATCTATGGGCAGAGCATAGTAAGTTCATCCTAGCATGTTAGTATATTATGGTTAAAGTGGAAATATAGGTGAATTTCATATTGGGATTGATATGATTATTTATCAAGTTGTCAAACTATTGGCAGTCAATGACTTTGACATCCAGAGTGCTACTATACAATTCTTGGCTGCAGTGGCAGAATATCGTAGGTCTTTTAAGCTATTTTCAACCCTTGATCAGTTTCATATTGCTATTGTTGAAGCTGAATTCCATTTTACTATCAAGAGGGCTATTATTCCCCAGCTTATTGAATTGCTTAAAACCAACACATGGCATGTTGAAGTTGCTATTGCAAATACACTGTCTAAGTTTGCAGAGCATTGTGAGTGAGTTTCTAATTCTTCCAAACAGTTTATACTAAGATAACAACCCTATAGCAAGCTTACAATCTAGGATCAGAGAGATTATTCCACACTTTATTGCTTGGGCCCATAGCATTACCAAGGACTATTTGTTGGACTCCATACCCTTCAATGTTCATGATATAGATTTTGGCAGTATGTCTACTATTTTATTTTATCCTTAATTTATCTAACTAGTTACTGGAAAGAGCAAATATCAGCCATATCTCATAGGCGGAATCTTTCAGCAATTATGAATACCTTAGGGAGTGATCAGAGTCAAATGTTACATGGTGCTCTATATTGGTTGTTCAAAATTAACAAGTGGGGTATGTGTAATAAGAACATTGAAGTTTATAATCATTGATGTTACTTTATTTTATAGCTCAGAATGGTCATGCACCTTGTTCTTATCATATCGCCACTCTTATACAGCTTCTTGAGAAGGATAGATTCAAGGCCCAAGTTGCTGCTGCAAACTCATTATCCACATTAGCTGGATATAGTGAGATTCTAGTCATTAACCAGTTATAAGTGTAACTAATGCCAATACTAGAGGATTTTCATTCTGAAATCATAGGGATTATCCCTAGATTTGTACACCTGCTCACAACCAATGTTAAGCAAGACAGAGATGTTATTGTAAATATGGTATACAGGTTTGCTAAACATAGTAAGTTATGTAATAAGAATTAGTTTAATATTACTAATACTACTCTGTAGCTGAATTCCATAATGAAATCATTGAGGCTATTCCACAAGTCATTCAATCATTGAAAGATAATAATCCTAGCTCTAGCAGTTATGCAGCAGGAAAAACATTGTCTATACTCGCAGAGCATAGTAAGCTTTCTAATATCAGTAGTCTTACAATACTAAGAATGATTTGCAGAGCCTTTTGCCAATATAATTATGAGAGACATTCTACAGCTCATTGAGCTGCTAAAGAATGAGCAATCAAGCTGTAGGGTTCAAATTTTCACTATCAAGACATTATCAACTCTGACAAAATATGGTAAACTTAAAATTTTTAATAATCTGGATAATATTACTAAAGTAATTTTAAAGCTGAATACCATATTGAAATTAAAGAGACTATTCCACTCCTTGTCAAAATGCTTGGCAATGGCGATGGAGAAGTACAAGCTGCAGCAGCAAACACACTTTTGAAGCTTGTTGGACATGGTAAGTGTTTTAGCTACTTTTATATATTGTTACTAAACTAAGTATATAGCTAGTGAAATAGTTATCCCACAGCTTGTCAGGCTATTATCAGATGATGATTGGGAGGTTATAATTCATATTTTGAATGCTCTACCTACCCTGATCAACCACTGTAAGTTATATGTCATTTAGTATCCTTGTATTGCTGAGATATAATTTTAGCCAAAACTCTCAACTTTATAGAGACAGCTATGCCTCAGATAATCCAGTTATTGGAGCATAAGGCTGAGGGTGTTCCAATTGCAGCAGCAAGGACATTATCTCAATTGGCTGAACAAGGTGAGGTTAATAATCTAACCATAGTAAATAGTTTACTAAACAGGCTTTATAGCTGCATTACATGCAGCTTTTTTGAAGATTATTCCTGAACTTATCAGAATGTTAAGGACTGATAATAGCCTTACTGCTGGCAGTTTATTTGCCAAACTTGCCAATCATAGTGAGTTATTAACAAGTGAGGATTTCTATTTTAGGTATCTAAAACATACACCCAGATAAATCACATAATAGCATTAAGGAAGCCATTCCTCAGGTTGTCCAGGTATTAGGAGAGAAGTCTATTCATCCTGATACTGTAGCGAATATTGTCTCTAAACTAGATGATCCTAGTAAGTTTTATATGCTTTCTCAGCAGACCTCTATTAAAGATAATTTGTAGTTGGATTTCATACTGGATTTAGAAGTCTTATCCCTCAGATCAAGAAGGCAATCAGAAGCTATAATGACCATTTGGATACTTATCTTGCTATTGAGGCACTATTGAAGCTTATTGATTACAGTAAGATTTTATCTGATCTATCACCTTTATCACTAATGTGAATTTAGATCAACTTCACAATATGATTCAACACATTGTTTACAGTCTTGTCATACATCTTAGAGACAAGCGGATAGATAGAGGTGTTCAAAAGCTTGCTATCTTAGCTCAACATGGTCAGTTTGCTCACAATTGAGAAATATTAAAAAATATTAATAGCAATCTGTAGCTGAATGTCATTCTGAGATAATGGAAGCACTCCCTCATATTATCAACTTGCTTAAAGTTGAGAAATTTGGACCACTTGTTAGTGCTGCTGCACATATTATATTTGAACTTGCTCACAATAGTAAGTAATCTGTTATAATTATTACCAAATATTATCAAACATATTATATAGCCAAACACATATCTAGGCTCAAGGATGCAATTCCAGTTCTCATTAGGTTGTTAGAAAATGAACATACTTGGCCTCAAGCTGTTACTGCTGCAGCTAAGGCTTTGCTCAAACTGGCTGAGTGTCGTGAGTTTGGCAGTATTATCCTACTATTTATACAATCTAACATATACTTCTAGCTGACCTTCCCCTTCAGAATATTATTCCTATACTTCTTACATTTATGGAAAATGAGAACTCTCAGAATGAAGCTATTCTTCCAGCTGCAAGAACATTGCAAAAATTAGTTGACCATTGTAAGTTACTTAACTGTGTCCATGGTAATACATTACTTATCTACTGTATCTAGCTGAAAATCATGCATTAATAATGAAATATGATCCTCGAACTGCTCTTAACAAGCTTCTTTACAACTCTGATCTGTCAATTGTCCGCATTTCTACTAAGATTACTTGCCAACTAGTTCTACATGGTAAGTTTGTACTATTTTATGAATCTGATTCTTTATACTCAATGATGTTTCTATAGGTTACCTTAATGACTTTATCCTGACAGTTATTTTGAATGCTCTCATATGTCTTGAAGATCAGGATACCTCAAAGCAAGCCTGCAGTGTCTCTATATTGAATGTCTTAACAGAGCATTGTAAGTTCTAATGTATCTAAGAGTATGAAGCTAGCTTATATGTTTCAAAGCATATATGATTAGCTCACTTCACTCCATTGGTGCAATATGTGCATTCATTAAAAAGTTCATGCCAGATATCCCTCCAGAGATGGTTGAAGAACTTTTAAAGCAGATGAGGTATTTTGGAATTCTCAAGATATAACTAAGAATCATAAAAGGATAGTTAGTTATGTTTCTAACTCACAATGTCCTACAATATCACCTATATGCCTGTTATTACATAAGAAGGTGTCAGGGGATGCCCCCTTTTCCAGTCACAACCCCACCCAAGTTTTGCTGCCATTTTTGCTTCCACTTCTGGAAGTGCTTCTGCCAGTTCTGTTCACTTCTCCACTCTTGCTCTGCTTTTGCACTTCCACTTTCAGTGAAGTGACCTCCATAGTACATGGCATCCAGGGTTGGTCAAGGGTTGGGGAGGGCAGGGGAGGGCAGGGACAATGGTAAGTGCCAGGCAATTGCGCTGGCTGCGGTCCAGCATAATATAATATGGGCTCACTGGTAGTAGGGATTTTTAGACTTTTCCTTTTGGATTTCCTCTCTTTCAGGTGAGATTGACTCTTATTGTATATTTCCTCATTTATGTATACACTTTGGATTTCCCCTCTGTCAGTTGCATGGCTGTGGGATCTCCATGACCAGCAAGGGTTGCCCTTACAGGTGCTGCTGTGCTTTGGTCCAGAGACAGAGGTTGCACGTTGTCAAGATTGGTTTTTAGGCGTTAATATCATGTATTAGTGAACACAGTGAATGCCCGAATAACTTGTGTGAATAAGTGTGCTGTTTGGCGAATAAGGTGAACTAATAAATGTTCAAAAGATAAGAGGGCTGCCCGAGCGGGGCTCGCCCTATCTACAGTCATAGTGAAATAGCCCGTGGCACTTGATGATGTAATGTGCAAGGTGTCACGGAAGGGTTGTCTAAGTAGCAACAATCCCTTCGCCGTCAGCACAGAAAATAGTTCGAAGGCTAAGGTAACGAAGATGAAGTATGAGAACTCACCAGTGATGCCTAAGTCCTCTTCTGGTCGAAGATAGAAATCTCCAGGAGAAGGCTCAAAACGATGATCACAGTGAGGTCAAGTTTGCACAAGATGGACGACGTATGATAATTGAACTGGAGAATATACATGCGAATGTAAACTACTTATATCGAATGCTCGTAAGGCATCAGCGAATAGGAAAGAGGCCATCGTGAGTCAGGGCTGGATAGGGGTGTGCAGTCATGATACTAAGTAGATGGAATAAACATACAATAGAGTGAGGGAAGAGTGTGAACATGAAATGACGGAGAGTAAAGGTGGCGAAGGCACTTATGTCCAAAACCATGTCTTGGGACCTGTATACATGCTACCCTGCACGGACTCTTCGTCTACTGGGTTGATCCCACACAACCTATGGAAGGGACGTCCTGCGAACACACTTTGGCCATATGAACACCCAACTGGGTTGGATTAAGAAGATGATGGGGTTAGTGATGAACTGTTTTGGAACCCTTCAAGACTTTGGTGTTATTGCTAACACTTCAATCTATCAGAACGTGTTGTTTACGAGACTCGAAGAATATTAAACAATGCTGCAGCACAACTTCGGAAATAATTTAATATCTGTACCTTGGTTGCAATCCGCGTAAAAACTAGTCCAAGTTAATACAGATGGAAGGCAATGCGTTTCTTAGCAGCACTGAACAATAAACTAAAAGACTGTAAGTTCAAGGACACTATTGGGGTCCAAGCATATTCCAAAATATAAAGGAATGTACTTAGCAGGCGAGTTTATAAATGGACTGCCCTGATAATCTACCAGCACACAGCAATAAAATGAGGGATGAACGAGTTTTAGAAGTGACTTGTGAAAGTCTCTAATCAGGAAAATCGACTGATCAGATCGTCTCGGGTATTGGAGTGCGAATGGCAAGACTATCAATTGACAGACTCACTCTGTAGAATTACACCCGGAGGATTAGTCTAGGTGGCTAAGCAGAAAAGTATCTACTTAACAAGGAATTAGACACTAAAGTAAGTGAATAACCCTAGCTGGGCTTAGCAGCTTAGTAGGATGCAAGTCATACGAGGTCATGTGGATAGAAGATGTCAGATTGCTAGAATGATGATTCAAGGAGGTCAGAATGGCCTCCTTTTATATTGTAAAATACACAGGATTATGTAAAATGGGGTTCTTCTATCTATTAGGTGAGTGATGTCATAAGTAAATATTTGCACTGCTGAAACACACCCTCGTAACTATTGTGGCGTGTTTGTGCAAAGAAATTGGAAATAGATAGCCAATCACCTTCCCTGGTTTGCACAGCCTTACACAGCCTTGCACAGCCTTGCACAGCCCTACACAGCCGCTATGACATCAAGGGGCCTATTTGGTGTCATAGCGTTGCGTTTGGAGGATCATTCATCCAATAGGCTTTATCAAACCTGCACCCTAGTTTTGGCTTTGTACATCTTTGTGTGACTTTGTATGCAGCCTTGCACAGCCATGGTTGCTATGATGCAAGTCATGTGCCAGCTGGGGTTGAATTGCACAGGCTTGTGTAAGCGGTAGAGGACACATTCAGTCTCAGTGGCTGAGTTTGAGTGAGCCAAGGTACCGGAGTTGTAGGTGCTTGAGTGCCTGCAACTCCGAGTTTAGGGTTCATGGGAAGCTCCGGTCTGAGTTTGAAACTGAGCGGCTGTGGCAGAGTTGTGGACGTGCGTGGGTTCATAACTCTGCCTGACAGAATAAGGAGTTTTTGAGCCAGGGAAGCCAAGTTAAATGGCGAAAAAATAAGAGGAAATTCAAGGAATATTTGAATAGAGTTCTCCCAACAATAGCCACGTGTATTAGCTACTATCAGCTGGGAAAACAGGGTTTTAAAGCGATTTTAATCCTTTTTTCGCGAGGCTTTTCATTAGCAACGGTTCCCACACATGAACCATCATGCCGGGTAAATGGTATCGATCGTATTTGATGGCGTGCCTGCTGGCGAAATGTGCGAGCAGCGAATAGCGGTTTGGAGAATGGGGCAAACAGCGGGTAGAGTGGACGTAGAGGAGGAGTGGTCGGAGGGTGTGGCGAACTCTGGCGAAGATGCTATGGAGTGATGAGGGGGAACATAGAGGCAGTGGGGTAAGAGAAATAGACAGGTCATGACATGGAGGTGTTTGGGTGGTGATAACGGCCTTGTTAGAACATTGGCAGGGTTCTCGAGGGTTTTGATATAACAAAGTCTAATGTTTCCCGCAGATATCTATTCTTTGGTGTAGTGGTAGTGAACATCGATGTGTTTCGTTCTGCTGCTGCCCATGTTGTCGTTGGAAAATGCGATTGAGGACTGGTTGTGGGTGAATATGGGGATGGGGGTGAAGTTGTGTCTGAAGTCCCTCCCGAGCCTTATGAGCCATATGCCTTCCACTGACGCGAACGATCCTGTCACCAGCTCCGATTCCATCATTGACCTACTCACAAGGCTTTGCTTCTTGGATGCCCAGCAGATGGGCACCCTGTTGAATGTGAAGACCCAACCAGTTGTGGATTTTCGATTATCTAGGTCGCCGGCAAAGTCAGCGTCCGTGTAGCCTGCGAGGTTGTGCACGAAGCCCATGGGTCTGTCACCTTCCCTCATATACATGATCCTGTATTCCTTCATGTTCAGCAGGTACCTCAGGATCCTTTTGGCAGCTTCCCAGTGAGTGACATTGGGCTTCGAGGAGTACTGTGCGCATTTGTTGACTGCGTATGAGATGTCTGGTTGTGTGGCGACGGCGCAATAGTTCAGGCTCCCAGTGATCGACATGTACGTGAAGTCAATAACGTCGGATGGATTGGTGGAGGCTCATAGCTCGGTGGTGTGATCCATGGGTGAGTTTACTGTGCATCCTGGTGTAACATCAATCACTTTGCAATGGTGTTTATGAACACTGGCTGTGATATGTGAATTGTTCCGAGATTGCGGTCTCTGATGATCTGGATGCCGAGGAGTCGTGTTGGGTCCCCGAGATCCTGTATGTCAAAGCTGCCTTTGATGTCTGTCACCATTTTTTCCATCGCTGCTGGTGAGGTCAATGTTAGAAGCCCGTCATCGACATACCATCCCGCTACCTCGAGGCTACCTCCCTCTCCAAATCTGAAGAACATGGTTTTATCCGCTTCTCCTGCCCTAAACCCCATTCTCTCCATTTCCCTCTTCAAAGTCCCATGCCAAACTCTCCCCGACTGCTTTAGCCCCTATATCCCTTTCTTCAATCTGCAGACCATATTCTCCTCTCCTGGACTCATGAAACCCTCCGGCTGCCGCATATACACCGTGTCTTACAGTTTCCCATTTAGATAGGCCCCTTTGACGTTGACCTGCTGTAGCTGGAGGTTGTATTTGAATGCGAGGGCGAGGATGAGTCGGATGGAGGTCAATCTGATGGTAGGGAAATAGGTTTCCTGGTAGTCAACTCCTGGGACTTGTGAGTAGCCCTGTGCAACAAGCCGTGATTTGAACTTATCAACTTCCCCCGCGTTATCCCTCTTTACCCTGAATGTCCACCTGCTCCCTACTATGTTTGCGTCTAATGGTTTCTCCACCAGCTCCCATGTGTCGTATCCCATCAGTGTGTGGTATTCGTCCTCACAAGCCCTTCTCCACCTCTCCGCATTTTCTGACTTCATTGCTTCTTTATAGCTCCCTGGCTCATCCTCTGCTAATACCACAAATCCGCTCTCAGTTTCCTCCAGTTCCCTTCTTCCGTATGCCATGGTTGCTATCTCGGTGAGTAGTGCTGTGTGCCTCTTGCCCCTTCTGTACTCGGTGTTCGACACATCCATCCAAGGCCCTTTGGAAAACTCCTTTGGTGCCGTACTCTCCTCTTCTGCTATCTCTTTGCTGACTTTTACCTCCTTGTTATGTTCTTTTTCTTCATCTCCAGGTTCAGCTTCTGTGTCAAAGCTCTCCGTGTGTGACTGCCACCTCCCCTCTAGCACAGTCTCCACTTCCTCCCCCTCTTCTTCGAAGCCCCACGTGTTGTTTTGGATCAGCAACGGCATCTCGTCGTCATCCTCTCGTTCGTTCTCATCTTTTGTTTTGGGACGGTGGATGCAGGTGGGTGTCTTTCCATCGGTTACCCATAGAGATGGCATGTTGTCCTTTCCACATGTTTTAACTCGTCGAAGATCACGTCCCTGGATTTAATCAGCGTTTGGGTGCGTGGAACCCGCATTATACACCTTCGAGTCCTCGAAGTATCCGACGAATACCCCCTCCACTGATCTGAATTCTCCCTTCCTTCTAGTGGTTTTGGGCGTTAATGCCCAGCATCTGGACCTGTACATGTGTAGCCAATCGAGTCTTGACTTGGATCCCCAGAGTGCTTCATATGGTGAGGTGCCAAGTCTGTGATGGAGTAAACGATTTTTCCAGAAGTTCACTATGTGTATTCCTGATACCCAGAATCGGCTTGACAGCTTTGCGTCATGCTGTAATGTGAGTGCGCCCTCCTGAAGGGTTCTGTTGTATCTTTTGGCTATACCATTGTGTTCAGGTGTGTGTGGGGTTGTTGTCCTGTGAACGATGCCAAGCTCATGGCACAGGCTCGTGAATTCCTTCCCTGTGTACTCTCCCCCGTTGTCCGCCCGCACCCTCTTCACGTCTTCTCCTCTCTGTTTCCTCAGCCATGCTATATACCCTCTGAAGGATTCGGTGACCGTATTGCACTCTTTTTTCTTCAGGAACTTGACACTGGCGTATCTTGTTGTGTGATTGATCCAGGTAATGAAGTATTTATATCCTCCAATTGATGTCTCAAATGGGCCGCATATGTTGGATGATATTATGTCCCCCGTGCTCTTTGGGAGCTCTTTGGTGTTCTTGAATGGAGAGCGTGTCTGTTTGCCAAAGGGACAGTTGGCACATGGGTTCAGCTTCTGTTCCATGTCGAGCTCGGGGAGTCCTATGCCGGTATGCTTTTTCTGCATTTTTTCCATCGTTGATATGGCGGTGTGTGCTAATCTGTGGTGCCACAGGGTTAGTTCAGTGGGTTCATTTGAGGAGACTGCAGTCTCCAGGTCCATTCTCGTTGATGGTTGGGCCATGTAGGCAAAGACATTGTTTACTTTTGTTCCCTTGGCAATGACTTCTTCACCCATCAGGAGTGACATGTCCATTTTGCTGAACACTACGTCGACGACGGCTGAGGTCATGCGTCCTACTGATAAGAGGTTGGCGTTCAGTTTTGGGACGTATATAACATGTTATGAATAGGATAATCGAGTTTCTAGCCTGCAAAGCTTTACTAACAAGCTAGAACAATACTCATTTCCGACATCACACTAACCTCCACACACAATTCCGGCGCATTCTGGGACATACACCCGAGCATATACTCGTTCCCTTTGACCCTGATTTGAGTCCCAGGTGTGTCCGACACCAAGATTCGAGGTGAGGCATGGAACAGGCCTCGTTGCCCCTGACCAATCTAGTACCGGTGCATATGTTATGCACACACAGCACTTGCTCACACCGTGACCAACGTCCCATTCCTAGCTTAGTATCATGACATCCTACCAGCTAAATAGCTAGTAATGTACGTAGGAAACCCCAGGCAGTTAAACTCCACTTTCGCGCTATTGTTGCTGGCTTGCTGACGCCACAGTTCCTGGTATTTTGACTGGATGTTGTTGACAGTCAGGTGTTAGCTGTAGTTGTCACTGCACACAGTGTTAGTGCATACAACCGTCATGGATTCCCCTCTCTATTCCCTCTATGTCTCTTTATGAACCTCATGATCCCATCATACATACACAACCCCGCCAGCAAGGCTTTCTACATTCTGCATTGAAGGCTCAGGGTGAAGGCCAGGGCACCCACACTTGGGGACTTAGAGAGCAAGTTTTTGTGTGGCTTCAACCAGATTTCTAGTCAAGATGAGGTGATTCGAGGTTTTTCATTCTCAACTTCAAGGCAAGAAAACCGGTTATATACAGGCAATGGCACTTTTCACCTGCTGTGGCTCACAAAATCTGCCGTCAGATCCCCTTCTTCATCAGCCACTTCCTGGGACACAGACAGCCCTTCTGCCTCAGAACTTGGCTGGCTTACATTGACCAGTGCTAGAAGCTTGGGGCTCATCTTCAGCTTCTCTTCGAGTGTCATGGTGCAAATGTTGAATGCCTGCAGACATTCCTGGGTATAGTGACCTGGTTTGTGGCACCATCGGCAAGTCACTGGGGGGTGGCAGGCTCCAGTGTGTGCAGTCTATGTCCATTGGGGTGGGCCATCCTTCAGAGGTGCTGGGGCCAACACTTATTTTGGGCCCAGGAGAGGGTCTCGGCAGTGGATGCTGCAGTGACTGCCACCCTTGGGAATGTGTTGGTGATGTGGGTGGGTCTGCCAGTTCCTCAGCTCATCTTGAGGAAGGTGTCAAGATTGGTTTTTAGGTGTTAATATCGTGTATTAGTGAACACAGTGAATGCCCGAATAACTTGTGTGAATAAGTGTGCCGTTCGGTGAATAAGGTGAACCAATAAATGTTCAGAAGATAAGAGGACTGCCCGAACAGGGCTCGCCCTATCTACAGTCGTAGCGAAATAGCCCGTAACACTTGACAATGTAACATACAAGGTGTTACGGAATGTTCAAGTAGCAACAATCCTTTCGCCAGCGAAGGCACTCCTTCGGAGCCCCACAGCGGAGATAATAGTTCGAAGGGTAAGGTAACGAAGGTGAAGTACGAAAACTCACCAGTGGTGCTTAAGTCCTCCTCTGGTTGAAGATAGGAATCTACAGGAGAGGGCTCAAGACAATGGTCACAGTGAGGTCAAGTTTTGCACAAGATAGACGTATGATAATTGAACTGGAGAATATACATGTGAATGTAAACTACTTATATCGAATACTCATATGATATCAGCGAGTAGGGAGGAGGTCGTCATGAGTCAGGGTTGGATAGGGGTGTGCAGTCAGGATACAGAATAGATGAAACACATATACAATAGAAATAAGGAGGAGTGCGAATGTGAAACGATGGGGAGGAAAGAGGGTGAAGGTACCTATGTATGAAAACACGCCTTGAGACCTGCATACACGTTACCCTGCATGGACTCTTCATCTGCTGCGTTGATCCCACACGATGTACGGGTAGGACACTCCGGGAATGCATTCCGACCATAGGAACACCCAAAGGGGGTTGAGTCGAGAAGATGATGGGACCAGTGATGAACCATCAGGCTGGGTAAAGGACATCGATCATGTTTGATGGCGTGCCTGCTGGCGAATGGGGCGAAGAGCAAATAGACCGGACATAGAGGAGGAGTGGTCGAGGGGAAAGTAAGGATAGCTGGGTAAGGGAAGTAAACAGGCCACAACAGGTTGACCCCACACTATCTATGGGTAGGACCTCCTGCGAGTGTATTCCAGCCATAGGAGCACCCAAAGGGGGTTGAGTCGAGAAGGTGGTGGGACCAGCAATGAGCCATCAAGCCGGATGTCGATCGTGTTTGACGGTGTGGCTTACTGGTGAATGACGCGAGTAGCGAATACTCATTCGGCAAATTCGGCGAAGAGCAATCAGAGCAAACATAGAAGTGGAGTGATGAAAGGGAGAATGGAGTTATTGGGTACAGGAAATAAACAGGTCATGCCAGAAGGCTTCATTCACCTCTCGGTTTTGGGACACCTTCCAAGCAGCCTCATACCATCCCTTGGGATTGTCAAAATCTGGAGCACCATCTCCAAGAAGGGAGACCTTGTTCTATAAGCTTGGGTCTAACCCTTGTCAGAACTTGATGACCTTCGTCTTGTCATCGTTATATTCTGCCAGGTCAATCAGCTCTTGGAACCAGTTGATGTATTCATCAATTGGGTCTTTGGTCTGATGTCAGCTGATCCGTCTGAGTTTAGTGAGGGCTGCGAGCTGCTCATTCCTTGGGCAAAACTGGTCCATAAATTCCTTCTTGAAGTATGCCCAAGTCCAGAAGTGTGGGGTTCAGGACTTAGCCTTGGCTTGTAAGACTTGGTGTGCAGCCCTACTGCGGCAGGGAGTGTGTTGATATGTCCTGATCTACCTCAACCTGCTTTTCTCTGCAGCAGCCCAAGAGTCTACAATGTACTGCTGGAATAATTTGCCAGCAAGGTCTGTGAAATTATTTTTTAGGGTCTAAATATCAGTACAAGTTGGTACTTTAATCCCTGACTCTCTCCGAAGGAGAGGGAGGGCTGGTCATATGCAACTAACCATGCTTGCACTGATGGGGATTGACTTTGAACTAATTTTATTGGTAGATGCATCCTATTGACTCATCTTAAGGGCCACACCTTTGTCCGATTCTCTCCAAAGGATAGGGGTGGTTTTATATTACATACATATACCTTGAAGTCTGACAAAGAACGAACCCTCTTTTTCCTCTCACTCTGCTCTCTTGACTGTCAGCTTTTGCATTTTTGATTTTATCTCAGTTTTTCCCTTGTCAAGGAGACAAGGGCTTCTAACCCGGGAGATATAGATCCGACATCGTGGTTCTTTGTATTTGATGTTATGTATGGGAGTTTTTTTTACCGTACTAAGTAATAGTGGTGTATTTCGTAATGCGCAGATTCCTTCATCTGGTAAACATTGGTGAAATTGTAAGCACATTTGTCAACGTTGGGGACCGTTCCAGGAGTCTATCTTATCTTTTCCTGTTTTTGGTTGTTCTGCACTATGTCATGAATGAAGTCCTTACTTACTGTATACCGTTCTGGACACTGGACCCTTTCCCGCGATTCATACAGTATATGCAATGAGACAGTTCGCCAGTGGTTTACTGCATAGACGAATACTTGATATAGGTTATATTCATGTAGTACAGGAGCAACACAGGGGAGCCTTCCCATGGTACAATACAGTTCACACTTCTGCCGAATTCACGGTTTAATTGTGGTTCTATCTTGTTTAGGTTCACGGCTTCAACCTGGCCCCTTCTCGCATTGAACAATGTATCTTTTTCTTGGTGCATAGTCATTCATCGCCTACAACGCACATTGTGTCAGCGAAGTTGTAGGTTGGATAACAGTAGCCAACGGCTTTCGGTGAAAGTCATAGGGGCAACTAGTTTGTGCTACATATGTATTGTTGAACATTCTTTAGAAGCCTGTTGACCTCCGCCACTTTCACAGTACGTCTTTTATTTTCATCCCTTGTCCTCTAACACGCAGGAGCATAACACAAGGTGAGTTCTGCATCGTGATCCAGGGAGCACTGTCGATGCTGATCTCAAGCTCTGTTCTGCAACTACTGTAATGCACATTTACAGACCCTGGGCTCAGTCCCGCTGCGACAGCCACCACCGCATAGGATGCTGTAAAGATATCTATCTTAAGCCTCAGGTCACAAGAGCACGACAGAACTTGACCAATGTGTGGTATTCTGATGCTACGTAGTGACAGTGTAAGGGTAAGATGCGATGGGGACCGCTAGCCGGTTCCCACGCATAAACTATACAGTGGGTCCCTAAGGGGCCCACTGGGATTATATAATAACTAATGTACATGTAGGTACATGGGTTATTTACAGACGCAGAGCTCCGTGCAGGCACCACGCTTGACGCCGCGTTGGGACATGTGCACACCTTGAGCATCACTAAACTATCTGTCATGACCGGTTTATTTCTCCTACCACGCTACCTCCATGTTCCCCCTCATCACTCCCTAGCATCTTCGCCAGAGTTCGCCGCACCTACCGATCACTTCCCCTCTACGTCCACTCTACCCGCTGTTTGCCCCATTCTCCGAACCGCTATTCACTGCTCGCGCATTTCGCCAGCAGGCACGCCATCAAATATGATCGATACCATTCACCCGGCATGATGGTTCATCATTAGCCCCATCATCTTCTTAATCCAACCCCATTGGGTGTTCGTATGGCAAAAGTGCATTCGCAGGGCGTTCCTTCCATAGGTCGTGCGGGATCAACCCAGTAAACGAAGAGTCCGTGCAGGGTAGCATGTATGCGGGTCCCAAGACATGGTTTTGTCCATAAGTGCCTTCGCCACCTTTACTCTCCGTCGTTTCATGTTCGCACCCCTCCCTCACTCTATTGTATGTTTATTCCATCTCCTTAGTATCATGACTGCGCACCCCTATCCAACCCTGACTCGTGACGGCCTCTTTCCTATTTGCTGATACCGTACAAGCATCCGATATAAGTAGTTTACATTCGCATGTATATTCCCCAGTTCAATTATCATATGTCGTCCATCTTGTGCAAACTTGACCTCGCTGTGATCGTCGTCTTGAGCCTCCCCTTGGAGATTTCTATCTTCAACCAGCCAAGGACTTAGGCATCACTGGTGAGTTCTCATATTTCGTCTTCGTTACCTTAACCTTCAAACTACTTTCTGTGCTGTTGGCGAAGGGCTCCGAAGGAGCACCTTCGCCAGCGAAGGGACCATCAAAACTTAGACAGCCCTTCCGCGATATCTTGCACGTTACGTCGTCAAGTGCTGCGAGCTATTTCGCTACGACTGTAGATAGGGCGAGCCCCGTTCGGGTGACCCCCTTGTTTCGTGAACATTCATCGGTTCACTTATTCGCTGAAAGGCATACTTATTCGCACAAGTTATTCGGGCATTCGTTGTGTTCACTAATACACAATATTAACGCCTAAAAACCAATCTTGACAGTATAATTGAACTAACAGCTACAGTCAAAGCATTCATTCTATCCATTCACCATTTTCTTACGCCACACCTATTCGCGGGACAGCCTCGCCATTTCAAAGGCCGCCTCCCCCCACACCGAACGTTCCCTAGACTCCTGCCCCACTTGGCAGGCCTTCCTTATTCCCCTTCGTGGGACAACCTCTCTTCCAACACTCCTCTCTACAGATTCTCGCCTCGCCTGGAGGGCCTGAGCCTCATTTATTCGCGGGACAGCCTTACCCCTCCATGGGCCGCTCTTCCCCATACCAATCCTTCGCACAGCTTTCTGCCCTACTTGGCGGACCTGGATCATCCCTCCTACTAGACTCATTCTCCTCAATTCTTGCCGATAAACATCCTACGCCTCCGAATACCAGCCCGATTGACTCTGTACCACCAGCGTGTTTGTTCGCCTCTATTAGCTCCCATTCCGATTCATCCTTCATCATCCATGTACACCTTCCCGGTCTCTCTAACTCGATCCCTACTCTTATTGACTCTGGTGCCACTTCCAATTTCATTGATAGCTCCTTTTCCTCTCGTCCTGGTTTCGTATATACATCACTCCGTTCGCCGATCGCTCTCTCCCTTTTCGACGGGAAACCAGCCACTGCTGGTTTCATTCACGAATATCTCGACACTAGTCTCACTTTCAGCGACTCTTCTTCACAGGACGTTTCACTACTCGTCACAAAGTTACACCCTTCAGCCGCAATCGTTCTTGGGCTTCCGTGGCTTCGCTCTACGAAACCAACGATCGATTGGGGCTCCCTCTCAATTACCTTTCCTTCGGGCACCGGTTTCATGCTCCCACGTATGATGGTCGCTATGGCCTGTACGATGATTTCCCCGCCGGCTATCTTCGACAGTATCCCCGAACTCCACACTGCGTCGATGACATCGCCACCGCCAGTTCCTGGTTCGCACCCATCCCCACCATCCTTGGGTTATGTCCCGAACACGGTGATTGGACCACTCCCCTACGTCCCGGTGCTTCCACCAGACGTCGCTTCTTTGCCCGCTCCTATTCCGAATCTTTCTGGTTACAAACAGACGTTCGACGTGGATGGCGAACCCTTACTTCTCTCAACCAAGTCAATCAATCGAGAATCACTCCTCTGAGTCCTCTATATCACTCCCTAACCATCTCATTCGTCCATTTTCAGCCACAGAAGAACCCATAATAGAAACCGAACCTATTCGACCAAAAACAGAGCCTACTCCGAGTCATTTTCATTCCTGTACACCATGTACAGAATTACTGATCGATGACCACCTCCCATTCCATTCTTCACCTCCCGATCCACCTCCGACGAGGAGGGTAACGCCGCATATAGCCCTAATCAGCGCAGCCGCCTTTGAGTTAATCATGAAACTTGGCAAAGAAGAGACCTTCATGTTAAACATGCACCCTTCCATCCCTGAGCCCAGTTCGCTTCGTGCTGTTGGCAGCGCCCCAGCCCCGACCACACTTCTCCATGAAAACCCTCTACCGAAGGACGAGTTAGAAATGTTCAGGGCTGTGGTACCAGAGGAGTACCACGACTTTTTCGATATCTTCTCGCGTGCTAAAGCCAAAGACCTGCCCCCACATCGACCTTACGACCACACCATCGAAATCGAAAACAATGGCACACCACCTCATGGCCCCATATACCCACTCTCAAACAGCGAATTAGAGGCCCTCCACGAATATCTCGAAGACATGCTTGGCAAGGGATTTATCCACTCCTCCCAATCACCTGGTGGCGCCCCCGTTGTCTTCGCGAAAAAGAAGGATGGCACACTGCGAATGTGTGTGGACTATCGAGGGCTGAATCGTATCACACGAAAGAACAAGTACCCTATCCCACTGATTCCGAGCCTTATTGACCAACTCAAAAGTGCGAACGTCTATACCAAGTTCGACCTTCGTGGCGGGTTCAATAACGTTCGGATCGCCTCTGGCCAAGAGTGGAAGACAGCCTTCCGAACACAATATGGGTCCTTCGAATATCTCGTCATGCCGTTCGTGTTAACGAATGCTCCGGCAACGTTCCAACACTTCATGAATGACATCTTCCAAGACATGGCTGATGTCTTCGTTGTAGTCTACCTCGACGACATCCTTATCTTCTCCAAGAACAGGGAAGACCACTTAGAGCATGTCCGAATGGTCCTCGCCCGTCTTCGAAAACACAACCTCTTCGTAAAGCCCGAGAAGTGCCTTTTCCATTCGAACTGGGTTGAGTTTCTCGGATTCATCATCTCTCCTGCTGGGGTCTCCATGGATATCGAAAAGACAGCTGCCATCACAAAGTGGCCTGCACCTACAAACGTTCGCGAAGTCCAATCATTCCTAGGCTTTGCAAACTTCTACAGGAGATTCATCATTTCGTTCTCCGACATCGTCCTACCTCTCACTCGCCTGACCAGGAAGGATACTCCATTCACCTGGGACGTGGAGCAACAGGAGGCTTTCAGAGCACTCAAAGCCGCGTTCTCACAGGCCCCAGTCCTCATCCACTTCGACCCGAATAACCCGATCATCATCGAGACGGACGCCTCCGACTACGCCATCGCCGCCATCATCTCTCAGATCACCCCCTCCGATGGTGATATCCACCCGATCGCCTTTTATTCGTGAGGAATGGCACCTGCCAAAATGAACTACGAGATCTACGACAAGGAGCTGCTTGCCATCTTTTGTGCCTTCAAGCAATGGCGAAACTACCTCGAAGGGGCATCCCACGTCATCCTCGTCCTCTCTGACCACAAGAATCTTGAGTACTTCGCGACTATGAAACAGCTGACCCGACGACAGGTCCGTTGGTCCGAACACCTGTCAGGATTCAACTATATCATTCGCTACCGAGCTGGGCGACTTGGCACAAAGCTGGATGCATTGACCCGTCGGGGCGACGTTTACCCAAAAGGGGGGGATGGTGCTTACGCATTGGCGAATCCCCACAACTTCCAATCGATGTTTAAAACCGGGCAACTCATTCGCGCCATCATCCTTGACTCTGCATCACTGTTGACATCCATCCAACAGGGCCAGTTGACCGATCCCTTGTCCTCAGCCCAGATTACTCGTCTTCAGTCTCAATCATTGGCAATCATCCCTTCGAATGTGAAGCCAGACCCCTGGTCACTTGGAGAGGATGGAAAAACGCTGTTATACAAACAGCGAACGTATGTCCCCGATCACAATGATATTCGTTTGGACATCCTTCGCTCGCTGCATGATCATCAGTTAGCAGGCCACCCAGGGATCAGCAAAACGATGAAAAACATTCGGAGACAGTATCATTGGCCGAACATGTCCACTTTTGTCACCAACTATATCGGCTCGTGTTCAAAGTGTTGCCACGCTAAATCCATTCATCACAAACCCTTCGGTCCACTTCGCTTTCTACCCATCAGCCAACGACCCTGGGATTCGATCTCCATGGACTTCATCGAAGGACTCCCACCGTCGGATGGGCACGATATGATCCTCGTCATTGTCGACAGGCTAACAAAGATGGCCCTGTTCATTCCGACATTTTCGGACATCGATTCGGGAGACGTCGCCATGCTCTTTCTTCGACACATATTCGCTAAACATGGTAGCCCCAGCAACATCATCTCCGATCGAGGGAAGCACTTCACATCCCGATTCTGGACCTCTCTCTGTGAAATCCTCGGCATCAAAGGCAACCTTTCTACAGCCTACCACCCCCAAACCGATGGACAGACCGAACGAGTAAACCAAATCCTTGAGCAGTATCTCCGAGTCTATATCAACTACCAGCAGGATGATTGGGTCGACCTCTTGCCTCTCGCCAAATTCGCTTACAACAACACAGCCCATTCGGCGACTCAGGTCACACCCTTCTTCGCCAACAAAGGTTTCCATCCCAAGCTCGAAGTATCGCTCACTTCGGTCGCTTCCGAGGACGCTTATCGCCAGTCGGCAGACCTCAAGGACCTTCACCAATACCTTCGAGATCAAATCAAGAAATCAATTATCCAGTACACTTCGGCCACAACCACTCGCCGCATTCCGATCCCTGAGTTTCAGGTCGGCGACAGAGTATGGCTTGACTCGCGAAATATTCGCACAAAATGTCCTTCAAAGAAACTTGACCACCGAAGACTTGGCCCATATCCTATCACAGCTAAAATATCTTCTCATGCGTTTCGCTTAGGCTTACCACTGGACCTTCGCCAGATCCACCCTGTGTTCCATGTATCCCTTCTCGAACCCGCCACAACATCTACCATCCCAGGTCGATACGCAGACCCCCCACCACCTATCGAAATTGACTCTGCGGACGAATATGAGATCACGAAGATCCTCGATAGTCGCATTCGCCGGAAGCGATTGGAATATCTAGTGGAGTGGAAGGGATACGAACACACTCCCGACGCTACGTCTTGGGAACCCTCTTCGAACGTTACTAATTCTGCTTGCAGACTCGCCGAATTCCATGCGAAGTACCCCCAGAAACCCAAGGCTTAGAACATCTACCGAACCCCAAGAAAGCGATACTCTGTTCATATTCTACCTATAGATTCAACTCCCTTAATTAATCTCCTCCCAATCCTCACCCAACTCCTTTCGACTCATTCTATGTCTACACCCGACGCCTCTTCGGACGCTCCGAACTCCCCATCAACCCCTTCGCTCCCCCCTCGATGGCTCGTAAGGGTACCCGCAGGTTGCGCATCATACTTGGCCATCGTCCTGACCATACCCCTGGCTATCCTTGCCCTCCTACCTTCGCCATCAGGGGTGAAGCAGATGCGCAGTCGCCTCACCTTGACAGGCTCTGTAGCTTTCGCCGACCCAGGAATACCCCCGGCCAACTGCGAACCAGAGCAGGGAACTTTGCCGAGTGAATCACTGAGTTAGCATGGACGTCACAACAATCCAGGAGAAGACCGTACCTTCTGGGTCCTCTCTAGTCATCTCCCTTCCTTCGCACCCCTTTGACGTCAGCGTAAAGATCGGAGCCGGAGTCGAATCAATATCCGCTTCCACGGGTACCGATTCCAATGCCGATGCCGAACTCTCCAACCACACTCTCGTTTTCTGAAGCTCCTTTGCCAGCTCGTCTACTTCGGACGGTCTTTCAAATGTTTGGTCGGCCACCTCCTTGGCCTGCAGCATTTTCCGAAGCTCCTCCTAGACCTCATCATTGAGCGAATGAGAGCTAATAGAGAAAAAGGCTGGTGCTCACTTGGACCCCTACCACATCGACCAACCACTGCTCCACATCCCCTCGTGACTCTCCCCAAAGCTCCGGCCTAACCCTCGACACGACCTGCGATCGACCAAGGAGAGCTGAGTACACAGGCGTCGTCATAAAGGCAGTACTCTTGGCTGGGGTGCTTAGTTGGGCCCCATAACCCTGTTCCACGCCGTGTTTTTTAAACAGAGAAAGAAGTCATGCACAGACCACGCAGCTACGCAGGGTCCAGGCTTCAGAGATCCCATTGGGGAACCCATTACATCCTTAACGGTTCCACCCCACCATAGGACGCAGTGTCGTTGGACTCCGAAGCTAGGAGGGGGGTACTGTCATGACTGGTTTATTTCTCCTACTGCGCTACCTCCATGTTCCCCCTCGTCACTCCCTAGCATCTTCACCAGAGTTCGCCGCACCTACCGATCACTTCCCCTCTACGTCCACTCTACCCGCTGTTCGCCCCATTCTCCGAACTGCTATTCACTGCTCGCGCATTTCGCCAGCAGGCACGCCATCAAATATGATCGATACCATTCACCCGGCATGATGGTTCATCATTAGCCCCATCATCTTCTTAATCCAACCCCATTGGGTGTTCGTATGGCAAAAGTGCATTCGCAGGGCGTTCCTTCTATAGGTCGTGCGGGATCAACCCAGTAAACGAAGAGTCCGTGCAGGGTAGCATGTATGCGGGTCCCAAGACATGGTTTTGTCCATAAGTGCCTTCGCCACCTTTACTCTCCGTCGTTTCATGTTCGCACCCCTCCCTCACTCTATTGTATGTTTATTCCATCTCCTTAGTATCATGACTGCGCACCCCTATCCAACCCTGACTCATGACGGCCTCTTTCCTATTCACTGATACCGTACAAGCATCTGATATAAGTAGTTTACATTCGCATGTATATTCCCCAGTTCAATTATCATATGTCGTCCATCTTGTGCAAACTTGACCTCGCTGTGATCATCGTCTTGAGCCTCCCCTTGGAGATTTCTATCTTCAACCAGCCAAGGACTTAGGCATCACTGGTGAGTTCTCATATTTCGTCTTCGTTACCTTAACCTTCAAACTACTTTCGCTGTTGGCGAAGGGCTCCGAAGGAGCACCTTCGCCAGCAAAGGGACCGTCGAAACTTAGACAGCCCTTCCGCGATATCTTGCACGTTACGTCGTCAAGTGCTGCGAGCTATTTCACTACGACTGTAGATAGGGCGAGCCCCGTTCGGGCGACCCCCTTGTTTCGTGAACATTCATCGGTTCACTTATTCGCCGAAAGGCATACTTATTCGCACAAGTTATTCGGGCATTTGTTGTGTTCACTAATACACGATATTAACGCCTAAAAACCAATCTTGACACTATCGACCTTTGGCCAGAGGGATAGACTATGTTACTGTACGACATTGTGTTTGAAAATACGACAAAGTATCTGAAAATAAACCAATCTATTCCAATGTCCTCGACCAAGGACCACACCAGCAAAGCTGGCGGGGCCCTTGGTTGGTACCGACGGTATCTCCTCCGTTACCTTTGACAAGACAAAAAATGAAGATGCAGCCTTTGAATCCAAACCTCCTTTAAGTTCATCCGATGATGAATATTTTAACTACATTCACCTTCCATCGCTCAACGTTCATCCTTTCCACAAGCTTTATACATGAGGATCGACCAAACCCTAGCTCCGTCATCGAATTTGTATGCACATTCTTGTATTGATATATACAGATATACTACTATGTTATTGTTATCATAAAGCTAAATGACACCTACTGTACTATTTCAACATCCTCGACAAGGGGCAGCTGGCAACGCTGGCCTCTAGTTCATATATGCAGGTCTACCATTGTCACATGTGACTTCACATGCTTACTCTGCTCTTCCTTTTTATCTGACCATTTTGTCGTCGTCTACTTTCCTTTCTCTACCCTTAGCTTTTGCGTTTTTGAAATTATCTCCTTTTTCCATATATGCCATTCTATCATATCATAATTCTGACAAAAAACAAATACTCTCTCCTCTCTCCACCATTGGCTCTCACATTTTCGATTCAATCTCATTTTTCCATATACGCTGTTCTTGTTGTGATAAACATCACATAATTGGGCTCACTTTTAAGTCCAACATCCACATTCATTCAGAATGAAAATACATTGAAAATACTATCTAAAAAGTTTCTAGAGAGAGTTATCTAATAGTTGATCAGTGTGGCATCACTGGTCAAAGGGACCAAGCATATGCAGATGACATCATGATGTCATGCATCAGTTGGCAGTTCCCCATCAGCCAACAGCTCTAATCAAATGAGGCACCTGTGTCTTGATCAGGCACTGGATTGGGGAGACGGCTTGAGCAGGGGCAAAAGAAAAGAGATAATTCTATGGCACCATAAATGCTGTACGGAAACATCAGAACTTGTGGAATGTGAGAAGAACAGTGTGTCAAAACTATTTGATGGTTCATGACTGTTTGCAGGGAAAAGACAGTCAATCATGAGTTTCATTACATGTTAAAAAAGGGCATTATGTATTTCTGTATAATCCCCATCTCTCAAATCCCCCTGTAGGATAATCCCCATCATATTTCTTGTTTTTTTTTTTTTTTTTTTTTTTTTTTTTTTTTTTTTTTTCCATGATTTCTAGCTACTCCCTACACAGGCAGATGGTCAAGCTGTGTGAGTTCCAAGCTGGAGGTCACCTGAGCCCAGTCTTGCGGGCACTTGTGCTCCAATGGAATTTAGGAGGCTTGGACTTGGCTTCCAGGTGTTCAACTTAGGTTCAGTATGTGCCCCTACCCTTTGACCACGCGTCCTCTATGATCACTCCATTCACCCTTCGCCACATTAGCTGGACGACCATTCACTGCTCACATCATTCGCCAGCAGGCACGCCATCAAACACAATTGATATCCTCTACCCGGCGTGATGGTTCATCACTGGCCCCATCATCTTCCCGACGCAACTCGCAACTGCTTTAGGAGTTCGTATGGCTGCAATGCATTGGCGGGATGTCCTACCCCTAGATTGTGTGGGATCAACCCAGCCGATGAAGAGTCCAGCAGGGTAATGTGTATGCAGGTCTCAAGGCGTGTTTTTGTACATAGGTACCTTCACCCTCTTTCCTCCCCGTCGTTTCATGTTCGCACTCCTCCCTCTTTCTATTGTATACATGTTTCATCTATTTTGTATCCTGACTGCGCACCCCTACCCAACCCTGACTCATGACGGCCTCTTTCCTATTCGCTGATATCATATGAGCCTTCGGTATAAGTAGTCTACATTCGCATGTATATATATTCTCCAGTTCAATTATCATACGTCTATCTTGTGCAAAACTTGACCTCACTGTGATCATCGTCTTGAGCCCTCTCCTGTAGATTCCTATCTTCAACCAGAGGAGGACTTAAGCACCACTGGTGAGTTTTCGTACTTCACCTTCGTTACCTTAGTCTTCGTATTATTATCTGCACTGTTGGCGAAGGGCTCCGAAGGAGCACCTTCGCCAGTGAAAGGATTGTTGCTACTTAAACAACCTTTCCGTGACACCTTGCACGTTACATCGTCAAGTGCCACAGGCTATTTCGCTACAACTGTAGATAGGGCGAGCCCCATTCGGGCAGCCCTCTGATCTTCTGAACATTTATTGGTTCACCCTATTCTCCAAACGGCACATCTCTTCGCACAAGTTATTCGGGCATTCACTGTGTTCACTAATACACCTAAAAACCAATCTTGACACTGGTGACCCTCTGGATGAACTGGCCACATTTTTGGATGACACAGACATGCTGATCAGCACAGAACCAGGGGTGCATCCCAAGCGCCATATCACCCCTCGGCCTAGGATCCAGGGTGAGCATATAACCATGCATCCCCTCCTCAAATTGAGGGATGATGAGTGCTTGTGGGCTTTCAGGTAAACCTGCTCCTTTTCTGTGTTGTTTATGTTTTAAGCCTTGATTTAGAATCATGCTGCCAGAGATTCTACAGCTAGCAGACATTCTTGACCTACCAGAGCCCCTGGTCACCTCCAGGCCAGGCTATAGGGCCTCTCACATAGAGGCCCTGTGTTTGCTCTGCACATGGCTGAGAAGCCCAGAAGATCTCAATTCTCTCACGATCAAATATGCATGGTCAGCAAGTGCCATTTCTGAAATCATGAACGACACTGCGAGCCACATTTATGGCACCTGGTCCCACTTGCTCCAGTGGGACCATCTGTGGACCCTCTCTCCACTGATGCTCCAGTCCTACACCGATTTTCTTGCAACATTTGGAGCACCGTGCCACAATGTCATTGGCTTCATTGATTGCACAATTTGCCAGACATGTCACAGCAGCCTTTCAATTTCTGCTTTTGTGAAGTCCTTCCTTTTGATGCTTTCTGTGGCCTCCATAGGTGGAGTAGGTGGAAACACAGGGTTCTGAGCAAAGACCATTGGAGGTTCACTCGCAAGTGTGCTTATAGCACCCTCTGTTTGGAGCCAAGGGTCAATGGAATCATCCATGTTGGATGCTGGCACTGAGTACTGAGGGTCTAGGATCATAGGGTATGGAATGCCCACAGGGGAGGGCAGCCTATCGTAGAATGTGTCAGGAGGGATGGTGTTCATTGTGTGCGGTAGGAGGGTGATGCATGATGGTCACACATTGTTTAATTAGTTCTAGTAATTTTTAGGAGTTTGCTAGTAACTTCAGGTACTGTCGGAATATGCCAAAGCCAGTAATTATTGGTATCAAAATTGCTCTAATCAGCCTCATTAAACACTGATTTAAGCAGTAGAAAGGGTAACAAGGGCCCCAAAGTGGTCTCAGACTTTTTTCCTGCATCAGGTTGAAAGGCTGACAAATAGGTCATGTGATTGTCACATGACTGCCAAATCCTGTCGGTCCAAATTGCAGGAAATCATTCTAGAACATTGGAAAAATAATTTGGTATTTTTTCTATGTCATATTTGGATGACATATATCTCCTGAAGAAATATAGATATATCTTAAGTCTCTCCTAAGGATTGTAGGTAGACATGTCCCAAAGAGAATCTAGGAAGCCATTTGGCAAAAAGTGTTTGCCTTTGAGTGTTATTGAGCTCGCCGCTGGATGGCCCTCAGCTTATATAAGGGGTGCCAGTTTAAGATGACTTCTATCTTACAGTGCCTTGTCACCAGGCCCCAGCAGCACAACCCGTTCCTGCCCTGAATCACTCCTTCCCCTTCACCACAGCCTTATTGCCTTTACCCAAATGCCCCCTTGCAGCAGATGTGGAATCGTCTCCGTACATAGCTCAATGAACAATACCCAGAGCTCACAGATACATTGAACTGGGGCATTCAACTGCCGTATCAAGCTCACCTTGAGCTGCAGCTCGGCTTTTCTCTTCCCCAGGCAGTGTGTGAGTCATATCCCATCATGGACGGCAGCCGAAGCCAAATCAACTGTTCCGAGGGTCTCTTATTTGGCCTCACACTCCTTCCCTTTGAAGACGTCATTGATGAATGGCAGTTCTGTCATGGGGTTGACGACGATCCTGCTACTGGAGCCAATGCCAAGCTTCGGGAAGATATGCAGTCCATACCCCCTGGCTGGATACGCCGGGAGTATTGCCAGCGAGGGTGGTTGCCTCTTGTCGCCAACAAAGGTGGTTATTACATTGCCATGGATGAGCCTGCTGAATGCAGTTCAGTCAACCAAGTCATCATTTTCAGGCATGACTTTGGTACAACGGTCGCCATGTGGTGGGGAGATGGAGAGGGCGGCTGGGCATGTTGGCTCGTGAGCTTTGTCGAAGAGCTTGAGAGTGGGGAGGGGTTTGAGGTCAGAGTCACTGAGGCCAGTGAAGGGTCAGAAGACGACGTGGGTTATGAGAGCTATTCTTTTGACAGGAGCACTGCAAAGCGCCAAGGCGAAGATAGCGCTGGGGGAGGTTTGTGGTTGACTGGAGCATATCGGGGTTTGGCAGACCAAAGCATGAGGTGGTGGATTGAGGCAGGTGTGATGCCTCAACCAACACCTGTGGATGAAGCTGTCCCAGTGGGTTTTATTCATTTACATCATACTTAGTCTAATATCACATAAGTCGTTGAATGTCCAGTTGGCTGCCCTAGACACAGAACCAGGTCCCAGCAACGGCATCTCAGAGTGACCAGTGGTCGTCGACCTCACCTCCCAATGGCAATCCCACCTCGTCACATACACACGCCCCGAGCTTATATACAACAAAGCTCCCTGCTCCCCTGCTGGTACAACTCCCAACCGAACAGGATCTTCTGCCATCACCCTATTCATCACCCACAGAGACAACACCGGTCTATGACACTGCACACGAAGAGGACCTCCGAATGCGTGAAGTAGACTGAATGACAACTGTGCAGGCTAACTACCCAGCATCCGTCAAGGAAGCCATGCTTGTCCCTTTCCCTCCTTCCAACACTGATTCTCCCTCGAAGCCTCTCTCCAGTCTCAGCAATAGATACCCAATCAGAGCCACCAAACTTCCAAACCCCAGATATTTTGATTCCTAAAATTTATTGAGCGCCACCACCCCCGTTGACCCTTCCCCTCTTGTCGCCGCCATCCATGCGCCTTCGTTCACTGTCCTCCCACCTACACCTTTTGATTTGTCAGATCTCAATTCAGATCCCAATCCCTGCAGAACCCCGGCGGCAAAGGAGGATCCTCAACCCCCAGCGTTCATCTCATTGGCAGCGGCGGTACCAGGGGCAATGTGTTCTCACCCTGACCTATTAGGTGGTTATGAACCCTTGTCTTTTGCTCGACCTGTATATATACTCAACAGATGTTCTAATTCCTTAGTCTTCAACGCGACCCCCACTATGCAATCCAGCACATCTACAAGCATACACGAAGCACACACAACATCTTTTTAATACCATACATCAATGCCAGCCTTCCTATAGTCCTGACCTTCAGGACTCAAATACAGCTGGACAGCCGTTCGCCTTCGTCCCTAAGCGAGGATCCAGCTATGGGAGTGGGATGGGACGGATCCTCAGCGAAGACGTAGCACATGTACCAGTATGCCACAGCGACAGATTCGGTTGGTGGAGGAGACGACATTAGAGGATTCATCATCGTCGCAAGCCACACCTCGTAGTTTCTGCCCATCCCCTCCCGTGCTAACACAGAGCGGTCCCATGAGTGAATTCCAGAGATTCGATCCAACGTCCCTCCAGAGGTGGACATCGCAAACGCCTACTCTCTCTGATCCTGTCGCTACTGCCATCTGTGAGGGCAACACTAATGACGAAGCCACAACCAAAGATACTCAAGGAGATAAGAGCCGATACTAGGACAATGACCAACTGTGTAGTGGGTATCCTCAGTTTATAACTCTACCAACGATAGATACATGGGGACTTGCCTGTGTAGTGGGTATCCTCAGAGATCAAGCTGAGGAAACGCCACCACACGGGCTACAGTCTTATAGCGCTGGCAAGGCTTACATAATAGGGGAGATGGAAACTTGTAGAAGGTTACGGAAAGTGACGGAAAGTGACATGTGACGGAAGGTGACATGTGACAGAATGTGACATGTGACAGAAGGTGACAGAAGGTTATGGAAACTGACGGAAGGTGACGGAAACTCATGGAAGGAAATAGAAACTTGTGGAAGGAAACACGTGAACCCTGACACCATCCCACCAGGTTCCAGCTCCGCATTCCTTCTCCAGGAAAGCACGAAGAGTGCCCTAACAACACCCATGAGATCCAAATCTGTGCATTTTGACGCCTGTAAAGCTCTTTCCCACAGAACAGAAACTGCTTGCGGTGAGCAGGGACAGCAGTCTGACTGAAATGAGCAAGGGCAATGCTGTGGACACCGGCTTCCCCTTCCCTCGTACCCCTGGTGGTGACATTGCACTGCATGCTGGAGCACTGCCCAATGCCACCGCCCTTGTGAACCTAATGAAGCACAATAAGCATATGTGCCAAAGGAAGATCTTCCTTTGGCATGTATGCATATTGTGCTTCACACTTGGATAAGGGTGATGGCTATATGTGGGGAAGACACCAATCAGACAAGGTATGTATGGTCACATATTTGGCCTAAGTTATAATGATTTTATTATTTAATTAGGTTCTAAGGGGTGAAAGCAATTTTATATGGGCATCCCATCAGCTTACTTTAGAGATGGAACCATTCTGGTTTTGGAATGCAAGTCATGACTATCATGGAACAAGTATGAACAGAATCGCACTACTTCACCCAGCTACACTCAAGACTTTTGCAAAGCAGGCAACATAGATACATGTCCATGTTGTCCCCTATTTGGTGACAATAGCTTGGCTGCAAGGGCAGAGTCAAGGGCCCAATGTATTTTGCTAAGGAGTTAAATTTATATCTTTTGTACCATGTCCTTGACTGAAGTGAACTATTAGAGAGTATATGTTGGTAATATATATTAGCTTCTGCCAATTCCAACAGTGATAAAAAGTATGAGCTTATCATGTGAATTTACTAAGTCTACCACATCCACTTGTATCTACCACACGTCTCCAAGGTGAACAGGCCCAATATGCATCCCACTTCAATCTCTTCTGTAATGTGTGCATTGATGAATTGAGGGTGCTATAATACTGATTTCATGTTGGGTGGCATGAAAGTGTGTGTGAATGCAGGGGGGTTGCCTGTCAGAACCAAGTTGTATGTCAGCGACAAGGGATAGTGAGATGTGGGGCCAGTCTCTTCAAGTGCAACCCTGAAAGCTTCAGCCTTGTACGGTGTTGTGGCAGTATACAGCTCAGATGCGAGAGCACTGCGCCACTCTATGGTAAGAGACGAGGCAGAGACTGCACCTGTGCGGGGGATGTCTGGTGGGATCAGCGGTACATGTGCCTTGCAGGTTGAGCTTAAGACATACGGCGGCGCCATCTGAATTGTGGACGAGGCGTCTGTCCCTGATCGAAACGTTGGTCATGCGATCGAGACGATTGCGGATGTGCTTGGCATCGCAGTTGGTGGAGATGGGAGCATCCTTGCTTCCACAGCGTAAGCATAGTTTCGGGCCGGACGGCAGGTTCTTCTTGTTCCGAAAGGAATGGCCGCCGCTCCCTGAACTCGATCCAGAAAATTTCATTCCTGGAGCCGCCTGAGCTGGAAGAGGCGGCTGCGCCGTAAGGTCGGTAGTGAGTCGTGGTTGCCAGAGGATGACGATCTGGATGCCACGATCCTGGATTCCACCAGTTCCGCCGTATCCTCGTCGGTGAAGTCCCTGTGTGCCATCACGTAACACTCGTTGTACTCCTTGCTGAGCACCTCTGGAATGAAGGGTTGCACCATCAGTTGTTGGCGCACCAAGATGTCCATATAAAGATATATCTTGAACTTCCCTTCCATACTGGGATCGCGCACGGTACGCTCGAAGTGGTCCTTCCACCCTTCCAGAATGCCGGAGCCGGGTTCGCAGCAAAGCTCCAGACACTGGAGGAAATTGTGGTAGGCCTGGTTGAACTGCGTTTCTCTCGTCAATGACATTACAAGCGTCGATGACACGGATGGGCTTAGTGAGTGACTTGAAGGACTTGATGCCACGTTCAAGTCGAATGCGCTCCATGCTTTAGATCAAGAAGAAGGATAACGGGATGTAAACGCGATGCTGAAACATAGTGAACAGCTGAGCGAGGATAGCGTGAATTACTGCCTGTTGCGTGTTCGCCGCTACCATCGCCGCTAAGAAGAAATGCTGTTCGGAGCTGAAGTAGTCGTAGTAATGTTCGCGGTATTGCTGGCCAGGTTTACGATGGGGTTAGGCATTGTCGCGGGAGGTAATAGTTGATTAGAGGTAGTCGCGGAAGTGGCGGGCATAGGAGAGGGGTCGGGAGCTGTGATGGAGACACTGTTCTGTTTGGATAGCGCAGTAAACGTGTCAGAAAGCTATTGCTCAGAGAGAATGTCCTCGTCGCCTGAAACTTCAGCTCCCCGTTCAGTCTCCTCGCGTTCCTAGCTGTGTTCCTGAAATTTCTAACGCTGTTGATGCCAGCAACAGCTTTTTGTGTGATTTCTTCTCCTGGGGTCAAAGACGTGGTATTCTAAGAGATGGTGTTGGCCGATGAGTCGCCGGTAGATCCGGTGATGATGTTCAGGTGGCCTTCTGGTGGACCAGTAGTCATCCTGAACTGAAGAGGTCGATTGGCTGAGGAATCGCGATAGAGAATTTTGAGGTTTCACGCAGACAACTACTTATGCGAAGATGATGGTCGCGGTGAAAGGAACCTTCAACGCAGTCATCTTTTTGTTCTGGGAGCTTAGCTAAGCAATCTCATTATGTAATTAGCCCGGCTGTAGCTGAACTCCGCCAGCACATCCAACCCACATATTTACTGTATTCACTGTATTTACTGTATTCACTGTATTCACTGTATTCACTGGCCAAAATGGGCAACGTGCTTTGCAAGCGTCAGGTCGGCCATTCCATGTTCTACATCTGCAGCATACTTTGTGAGAAGTTCTCGTGGCGGTATGCATACTTGTGCCATGTATAATATGTAATTACCTCATTGTTACGATACTTACAGTGTATAGATCTTCGCGGCTTATCTGGGCGTTATCCCAGTGTCCGCGGTCCGAGTTTAAGTATAACCTAAACAAGGGCCCACGCGGAAGCCCTACTCAGTCGGGGCTAGTATCCCTCCACATGGATGGAAGGTGAGCACATGGGGATACTACCCTTACACGTGTGGGCATCCGGGATCATAGATCATCTTAACCTGGACGGGCCATATGGACCATCTTATCACCGTACACTATATTAGACCTTCGAGTCGTCGCCGTTAGCTTCACGCTCCCGAGACCGCGTCTGTCCCCTACCATGATGAAGCTCCCATCCTGGTATACGTAAGTCGCTCTTCCTCCCATTGTCGCCAGGCTAGCGTCATGCCTTACACTCACACAGAACGCCGACAATGCAAGTGCTCCTGGTCGGGTTCACCTGCTTCTGCACGCCGGGCATGTTCAGCGCCCTGAACAACCTTGGCGCTGGAGGAACTCAGGACATCACCCTCTCGGATACCGCGAACGGTGTCCTATATGGCCTCTTCGCGTTGACGGGTTTCATTAGTGGAGGAATCTGCAATGGTACGTACAGCTACGCCGCCAACTTTTAAAATTGGACATTGGCTGATTGGCGCTACGTTCGTGCATTATGTAGTCCTCGGTCCGCCGTTGACATTGTTCATCGGTACACTAGGCTATGCCCTCTATGTCGGTGCGCTCTGGTGGTAAGTACCCATACGCACCTCCTATATATTGTTACCTACTCTCTTTCCCACCCAATCTAGTCACCAAACACAGGGTACCAGCTGGTTCCTCATCATGGCTGGGGCTCTGCTCGGAATATCCGCCGCCCTCCTCTGGTCCGCCCAGGGCGAAATCATGATGAGCTATCCCCTTGAGAAGGACAAAGGAAAGGCGTTCTCCATGTTTTGGGCTATTTTCCAGTTTGGGACGTTCATTGGGTCGGTCATTGCCCTTGCGATCAATATTAGGAGTGGGCAGCTGCAGGCCGTGGCGACATCGACATATGTTGTGAGTAGCAATTTGTTATTTTATCTTATTTGTCTGGCCTTGGACATGGACTTGGATATGGACTTTGCCACATTGTAATGTACTGACCTCCTCTTTCCTACACAGGCCTTCATCATTATCATCTTCATTGGAATTGGCTCCTCCTTCTTGGTGCTCGGCCCGAACCGCGTTATTCGTGGAGACGGCTCTCTCGTCAAGCTCCAAGCCAGAGCCACAGTCAGAGAAGAGGCATCCGCACTCCTTCGCCTCTTCGTCGATTGGCGCATGCTGGGTTTGTCTTTTTCGCTGTTTCTCTACCTCTCTGCTTACGGTTTATCCCCGCCCAGCCCTCCTCCCAATGTCGTTTGCTTCCAACTACTTCTATGCTTACCAAAGTGCCCTCAACACTCTCAAATTCGACGGCCCCACCCGCGCATTGAACGGTACTCTAACTGCTGCTGGCGCCATAGTCGGCGCCATTATGATCGGCACCCTCGTGTTGGACGGAAAACGATTTAAGAGGCGTACACGTGGATACATTGGTCTTGGTGTTGTCACTGCCATAACCCTCATCGTCTGGGCGTGTGGGCTTTCGTTCCAGGTCAGGTCACCTTAGAATTCTTTGATTTTCTATTTTTTTTTTTTTGAAAACGTTACTAACGTGCATCTATTCAGTTGACGTTTACTCGCGCAGATGTCGCCGACGCCAAAGACCACCCCGAGGTACTTATCAACTACAAGCACGAAAATTACAAAGGAAAAGGGCCTTTGTTCTTCTTCTGTGCGTGACCAAAGCTGCCCTTTGGAGCAATATTACTTACAACATGGTATGGCGGATTCAGACTACTTTAGTGACTCATGCTACCAGGCATTGATTTATTGGATTATGTGCGTGCTTTGTCGTTTCATTTGTGCGGAATTCGCGTTGGCTTAGCGGTTATTTTCAGGTCCGCACTCACAAACGACCCTTTCAAGCTTGCGCGTTTTGCCGGATTCTACAAAGCCATCCAAAGTGCTGTGCGTCTCCACGGTTTGACTCTCGTTCCGCATAATTTGACATACGACGGAATATAGGGCGCAGCTGGCAGTTTCGGTATGGATGCTGTCGCAACTCCGCTCCTGAATGAACTTGTATGGCTTTAGATTTATTTTTCTGGCTACTTTCGAGCTCTGACTCGGCATTCTGATAGCTCGCAAGTTGGATCATGATGCTTGTTTCGTTCCCACTGGCGTTCCTCGTCATCCGTTCTATCAAGGAGACGAATTACGACGATGAGCAGGTCCGTTTTTCCACAATGGCATATTTCGTTTTACCTCATCTGGGCTCCACAGATGGTGTTTGTAAACGACCTTAAGGCGGATGCAACCGAGAAAGGGTCTACAGACAAAGCGAGCATGGAGCCTGAAACACCAGCAGGTCAGAATATTGCCTGAGGCAGACTAGACTTGGATCCGGCTAGACCCCTGCTGGGATCATTCGGGTATTCAAGTTTGGGGCTCAAAGGACTTTGACATGACATGCAGTTCTGGGTCGATTATCTTTGACCAGCTACTTAGGCTCTGTAGGCTACTCTGGTGCACGCGGTGGTGTAACGAACTTTACATAACCTTGTAATAGATTTAATTGCGGTTTAACTCTCTGATTTTCACGCAGCTAATGATGTCAACGAGAGTGCTGCCGGCATGCGCTGACCTCTCATCTCGCCTTCGTGAACCGTCCGCGGTTGGCTAAGCCTCAGGGCGCCCGCAGAGCGACTAAAAATGATAGTAAGACTTGTCTCACCACTGACAGGCCTGACCGTCTCAAGTGTATCTCCCACGCGTTTCTTCCCACGACAGCGATTTTTTGTCTACCCTCCCGTTCTCCCGTCCCTACTAGCTACTCTTGTATTCCATACAGTGCGCCGGTGCGCCGGCATCAATTACCAGAGTCGCGACGCTCTCCGCGAGAACGCCGCGACGTTCTGCGCAGCGTTTCCCTACAGATTAGTGGCATAAATTTGTGCTCTGAAACCCACAACGCCGAGAAATAAGGGTATCCCACGATTTCCCAGTGCCCGGGGGATGAGCTTTGATGACTCACCTTGAAGTCGAATACGGTGTAGGTATCCCTCGTCAGGTGCTTGGGATACTAGTGAGATAGATGGTCGCATGCGCTCAGGGTCCGTTTCCTGGCCCTCATAGAAGGGTTTATTTCAGTCAGTTTCCTGCGCTGGCGATATCATGCGTCTTGCCCCTGCGATCAAGAGAGTATTTCCAATCTCCCCCCACAAGTTTACGTTGCGTACCGCCTCTCAGACCATGATCATGTGTTCAGGCTGGAACTTCGGCGCGACGCCAAGGGCATTAACAGCGTTCTACGTGCACATAAATGCCAGCGCACGCGGTGCTGGTGATGGGCTCCTTGCGTCAAGTGGACAACAGGTACGCACATGAGGGGAGGAGGGTAGAGGCGAGGGAGATGAGAGATCGGCACAGGCGAGACGCAGAGATATAACACCCGCCCACATAGGCACGGACACACCCAGGGCCTCCTCGCCCCAAGGAGCACAAGTAGAGGTCGAGAAACATGTGGTTAGATAGAAAAAACATGAGACCGGCGCTTTGTGTATTCCGTCTTACATAGGGCCTTGCCTCCCTCCCCCCCGAAAAAAAAAAGGATTTAAAAAGAAACAAAGAAAAGAAAAGAAACTTATTGCGTGGTAGGTTCAGAAGCCGTCGCGCCGTAGATAACTCGACATCAGATTCCACTCGGGTGGACCAGCACATACTAAATGTTACTGTGCAATTTCGTTGATCTACTTACTAGTTGTGTTCACAATTAAAGGCACAAACTCTATCTCTGTAGGAAGCTCAGCGTGGACCACAATCAACTGGATGGACGACTGACCAGGATCCGACAAACACCCGTGAATTCCAGACGCCAATCGCGAGTCGTGCCTAGCTTCTCACCTGAACCAATTATTCAAGATAGGGTTTAATTACCCCTAATCTGCTTTACTTCAAATTTGGCCTTGCACCTTCAGGCACACATCGTTGGAGGACCTGCAGGCAAAACATATGTTTCAAATCCTCAAATCTATTAAATTGTACCCACACAAATGATCCAGAATGGCGATAGCCCTTTGTTATTATTATTGTTATTATTATGCTGCGATGGATGTGAATCTTTGCTTGTCCCAGAATGGCCCAGCCGCCTGAACATCCACGACTGTTACCAAAGGTAAAGGAGCGCGAACAACAAGTACAGACCTGCACAGCCTGTCCTGAGCATGTATAGGTGCACGATCCAATCCTGCGTGCTGAAAACTAGGCCAGGATACGACACTTTGTGCGGGGGAGGATCTCATTTAGGTCCCCGTGGAAGAGAGAAGACCTCCATAACCATATTCACCGATCTTGAGAGAAACAGATACGGCGAAGATAAAAATTAGCTCACGCAGAAAACAGAAGAAGGGCGCTACCACCGAAACAAGTACCATCAGAGGTAGGAGATTTCTGTGAAAAAGAAGGTATTTATATAGTCTTGGTACGACTCTCCTGTCATGATGGATTGAAGCATACGACAAGGGACAGGATGACTTTCCGAAGTCACCCCGCCTGCACCTATCCGTTTAGTGATGATTGCGCACCGCGAAAAAATAAATTTCATTCTGTTTGTTATTGACTAGTTAGCGTGAGATCGATCAACATGCGTCGTAAGGTCTTCCGTACAACTGACACGACTGTACTCACTGTAACAAGATAATACTGGGGGTCCTGCGAGGCTATTGCTTTAGTACCTAAAGTGTTAGGCAGAGAGGAGTAACCGGACCACTGGTGAATCGTACAATATATCCCCCAAATAACTTCGTGCTAGTACTACCCCACGGATCGGGGAAGTTGAGGACGAAGGGTAGTGGTTGACCCTCAGATGCGTCTCAGTATACGTACATACTGATTATCCATTCCAATTCGCCTGCTTGACGAGTATCACTCTCGCGCAAAGACGCAACACCTGAGCTTGTCAATGTCGAAGAGTTGGCGATGCATAGCAAATAGCTTCCATTAACTTGAAGCACATGGTCATGGCAAGATCGAGAAACAAACCAGCATAGTCCACAGAGAGTAGTCGATGTGCAGAGGCATAGGCGATAGCAAACCACAGTACTCACAGTGCAAACCTCGATCGCGTCCCACTCGTATTCGTGCGGAGACATGTGTTGTTGCGCGTCCCCTAATATAATAGATATCTCGTGAGGCCTTGTGTTATGATGTGAAGTTCACAAGGATGTCAACATCCAACGGCAGGCATTGTACCATTAGGTTGAGGAATGCTATTTTGAGCCGACTCTCGATCGCCAGACAAAACGAAGAGAAAGGACAGCTCTGTCATACCGAACTGTGATACATGTTCCCATGATCCAATCTCGAACCGCGTTACCTACAAGGCAGAGTGACATCACCGGTATCCCACCCTGGACACCGCCAACCAAAATTCGCGGCCACCAACGTGGGACCACCCTAACGCACCTAGGTCACACTCTGCGCAAGCCAGGAATTTTATTTGTGAAGCTGCAGCAGCATTTGACGGCACGGCGTGGGAGAATGCAATGTTTTCAAAAGCCATGGGTGAGGGGGTGACAAGCCACCAATCTATCTGTTCCGGCGGTGAAGGCAGACGCTCAAGTGGTGCTGGTGGGTTATGTTCCGGAGGCTCTAGCTGAAGACAGAATTAGTTTATAAGTTGCTGAGGGTTAGTTAATAGAAGTGAACCTCAACGCTTGCTCCACGCTGTAACTTAGCAACACCGGCTTTTAAGACAACACTACCACACCCCATGCGTGGGCACAAAAGGTCGAAAATGTTCTCTCCTGTTGCAGTGACAAGGGAGTGCATAGAAGGGAAGGAAGAGAGAAGACGCGCAGCTGGTCGACTCCGTGATGGGGTTGTGAGCGCCGCAAGTACATTAGGTGGTATGGCATCTTGCACATCCGAGGTCTCCACATTGGACGAAGAGCTAAGATCTACTCGCATCTCAAACCATACTGTTGGGCCGTGCACGACAGGGCTTTTGCCCTGTAAAGTGAAACCAACTCTTGTGTAAAGCGGTATCAAATCCTCGTGGCAGATGAGAAGAATGCTTTCTGCTTGAATATTTCCGACGGCTGGGTCATCCCGCAGGCGGCGGATGTACTCCTTCAGCAGCGCGCTAGCGACTCCAGTTCGACGGTGGTGTTCTACCACAGCTAGCCCATGAACACAAACCGCGGTGCCCGCTGGATCGTGCACATGCATAGAATCGGCGGTAAGAGAGGTCGCGAGGGTAGCATTAGCATAACCTATCAGGGTTCGAGGTGAAGCCGAGGTGTACGCCCCAAGAAATAATTTTGGTGCCACAGCCTGTCGCGTTCTGGGACCATAGAAAATCGTCAGCTATACATATATAAAGCATCATTGGGTAGACCATTGCACTTTAATGCTTCTAATGAGGCCGCCTCCTCTGGTGGAAACGCTGTAGGTTTACATAAGATTCAGATTCAGACGGGCTGATGGTTCAGTGTTCGGCTACGCGCACCTGCTGTTTCTATCTCGTACGCCGTCTGCACCTCCTCTGAACTCACGAGTTCAAAAAGCATTCCTTCAGGGATATCTGAACCCATTTCCAAGTGATTTCTGTGGACGGTGAGGGCGCGGTGAGAGCCGTATTGTTGGGCATCACGCATGCGGCATCATACTATGGCAAACCCTAAGGCGGCTTTCTACACTAGTCACTTGTACATTGCGCTCACAGCTGGGGAATGGGATTCGGATACGCCATCGAGAGCGGTGAACAAAGTCGGGTTGTCGTGGTCAGAACTGCTGCGCAAATTTCGCAAACATTCCCCACAATCTCATGGTGAGTTCTCTGCCGTTTTGGAGCAAAACAGCGTGAATCGGTTGCATACACCCAGTCATCGGCGAACTCGCCTTACATACACAGGCGTTGTCGCTGCTCTTGATACGCTGTCCACAGCTTACCCCTGAAGCCATCGACGGTGATCATACGAACCCCGCGCAGCCATTGACGTTAGGCGAGGAGTGTCTACTACTTGAGGAACGACGAGAGGAGGCCCAGCAAGGTTACGATGCTTTGCATAAATTACCCAAAAGTGATGTACGTTACCGTGTTATGTTGCCATTTATCTGCAGTCACCTTGAAGCACAGTCTGTATATTTCTCCCTGGCGTACTATGCGTTTGCTCTAGGTCGATATGATGATTCTTTATCTCACATTTCATTAGTCAAATTCGATGACCTTGTATCTTCTACAAACGCGTCCAATTTTGGCTCGATCTCCAGCGCACTGTCTGTCCCAACTTCGCACAACTCGAGAACAACGACAGGCTCGGCCACGGCAAGCTTTTCACCATCGATAATAACTGTGACAGTTTCCGATGTCAATGAAGGAAAGGTATGGGCCATATCTGAGCGAATCCGTGGCAAGTGTCTCCAAGGTGGGCTTTGCTTAACGTCCCGCTTAGTCTGCCGTCGCTCAAAGACCATGCAGGCATGGCGTATGAATCGTTGTCGCATCCCTCCATAACTAACGCGTTGACATCGTACGAAAGTGTCTTACCCCTTCTTGACCAAGTCAACATACCAAAGTCACTTCCTTCCTTGCCTGGTAAGGCTAGTGTCGAGTCATTCACTCGATATCGGGAACTCTGGCGCTGGGTGGAGCGTCTTCTATGGCGGGCTGCCATACTTTCAGCAAAGACACGGCCGCTGTCGCATACTCACGCTATATTGAAAATTTACCAAGCTCACAGCGTTCACTGGCCCGCCACATTTCGACCAACGCATCGCTCAACGATGGCCCAACTCCATTTACATGTTCTATTGCGTACCTACACGGCAGCATCCAAGGTTGCTTGGCTCAATGAAATGAGGTCTATTGTGACCGATTATCGCATCCTACTAACGGCAACAACAACGTTCCCGCGTGCTGGGGAGCGCAATGTCAAAGTAGAAGAGTTCGTGGATCTTTGTGTGGCAGCCTGGGAAGTGGCTGGTGCGATCGGTCAACAGACTGGATGGGTCATCGATGCACGTGTACCGTCTTTCGCGCACTACAAATTGCTTAACCGAGACTCTTGTAGATCCTGTGGTGGGCGACTCGATTGACATTTAACTCACACCGCATATATCGCCACCTCACACGGACGTTATATGTTTTTGGAGACCCAGACCTTGCGCGGCGCACACTCAAGCTTTATGTGCAAATCGTGAGCAAGGTGCGAGAGACTGGCGCGTCGGAGGAGCAGGATAGAGTTTGGGTGCAAACGCTAGTACAGGGAGCCAGGATGTTGTGTCGTATCCCTGGGGGTATAGAAGAGGCCCAGGAGGCGGGTGGTTTGATTCGACTAGCAGGCGAGAGACTCAATATGCAAGACAAAGTGTCCGCCGCGGCACTCAAAGGAGCAGAAGGCGTATGGCATGCCTGCATGGCCCTGAGAGGTGAGCAAGTAATCCATGGCTCTTCGTCACCGCTCCTGTCTCATAAGATTCCGTAGAGCAGGAGCCCCTGACGCGGCCGACACACCTTGCAGCTTCTCTGTTGGCACTGAAAGAATCCCTCGCACTCCACCCTACGCCGTCAACCCATTTTCATCTGGCACTCGCTCTGGCTCGCCCTGGACCTTCGCGTGACCTTCTGAGCGCCATTGTGTCCGTCAGAGAAGCTATAGAAGGGGACCCTAAAGAGATACGCTACTGGCATCTCTTAGGTTTATTGTTGGCTGCCACCGAAGACTGGAACGGTGCAAAAACAATCCTAGAGTTTGGTGCAGGGATTGGTGATGGTGACGAGATGGATGGAGCTGAAGAATTCGCAGGCGGGAATAGTTTCAGAGACCCGGTAAATGGACATGCCGTGGCAGAGCAAGCAAATGACACACCAAGACCACAAGCTGATTCATTCGGAGGCCTTCTCACGGGTAATTTATCACAGTTGCCTGATGCTGCTACGCTGCAGCGTCCGGTACCTGACTTTCCACCTCAAACCCGACACGAACGTTTTGAACAGGCGTTACAGCTCAGGCTCACCCAACTTGCCCTGATCGAGCACGTCGACGGTCCTGAGAACGCTGGCGAGAAGTGGGTGGAAGTGTTCAGTTGGGTAGCTGCTAGGAAAGGGTTGGGGGAAGAAAGTGGGAACCGTAGAATCTTCATCCCCGCTATTTGCTAATGGATGTTGTTTAGGAAGGCCTCCTTCTGTCGAACCGCCGCCGTCGTCAGAAGGTAATATTTCTTCTCCGGCAGTTCAGCTCCAAGCCACGGTAGTGAACATTATACGAACGCAATCGCCACCGAGTGCTGTTTCGAGGATCCCAATTAATTTAATACCTCCCACTCCCAGGGAAGACCTTAGAAATCGCGACGATGTTCTTGTAGAGGGCAACGGCCATCAGGATCAAGATGCCCTGCAGGAAAAAGATGATCATGAGACTTCCAAAGGCAAAAAGGTACAACGGATTCTGAAGGAGCGCGTTCATAAAGGTCAGGCGCACATTCATACCATTTCACGCAAAATCGGACGAGGAGGGGGAAGACATGGTCTTCGACTTAAGCGATCCAGCTCAGCCCCAGGTTGGCTACCTCTCGCCTATTATCAGCGAATTTTCTTACACAGACTTGACAAAGATTTCCATGCGGTATTATCCCATTCTAAGCCTTATCAAGCGTCTTCAATACATTCACGCCAACGCCTCTCCGCGACTTACATGCGCACTAACTCTCCGGAGCCGCCACCACCCCCGGCATCGCCACAGAAACAACCCAGCATCTTCGCTGGCCGTTCTGCGAGAGAAAGACGACTTCTGAGCACCTTGTGGTTGACATCGGCAGCGACATTCCGCAGAATGGGCAAGATCGAGCAAGCGAGAGCAGCAATACAAGAAGCTGAAGTAGCCGACGACGAAAACGAAGAGGTGTGGGTACAGGTAACTATCAGCTCTGTTGACATATGATTCCCAGTACTCAGGCTCCTTGCAAAGTTGGGTTTGTACTATGCAGCTCTTGGCAAAACGACGGAGGCAGTTGCCTCATTCCACAAAGCGCTGTTCATTCAACCTGAACATGTACCCGCCTATGTCCATCTCACGCAGCAATACCTTGCGTCTGTTCCAACCCGATCAAAGAATGCCAGCGCAGATAACGCATCAGAGCAGTCTCCATCGAGGGATAACATTGACTTAGCGGCAGGGCTGCTGTCTAATCTAACCCGTGGACCAGGGTGGGATGTTCCTGAGGCATGGTACTTCCTGGCACGTGCAAGAGGCTTACAAGGAAAGCGGGATAGAGAACGCGAGTGTTTAGACTTCGCCCTGGCTCTCGTAGAGGGCCGTGGAGTGAGGGATATCAAGACTGCCATCGGTTGGTGTTTATGAGGCGTCTTTAACACATACTAGTATATTAGATGGACTGTTAATCAACTGTTTCCGCAAACCCTTATCGAACAAATAATCTTCTTCCCTTATGGACCCGTGCAGCACCGACTTTGCCAGTTTCTTCCTGATACAGTCGGTAAGCTTCGCGGAGATGTTCTGGCGAAAGGGGTGTGTCTGGGGCATCGCCTAAGCGCGCCTGCACTTGACGGGCTTTGTAGAGTTCAAGGTTTTGCCATCAGCATGACTGATACCAGGCAGACGTGACTGACTGACCTCTCTCGACCATCTCTCCTACAAACACCTTTGCGAACCCCGCGACCACCTGCGCCACCGGCTGAGAGACTGTGTAGTTAGTCGACTGTTGAATGGTCTAAACGTACGTTAGATCGAGTGGAAGGGGAACAAGGGAGCATCAAAGAACCTTCCGTACACTCTGCTTTGGAAGAGCTGATCTTCGATATGCCTCATACCGCTCAAACTGCTCCGGTGTAAAATTATCCATGAGAACTCTGGTGAAATTGTGTTAGATTCGTCCAATCGGTAATGTAGCCCAACGGTACGCACTTGAGGTTGTCCTTCGATTGACTCTGCCAAAGCAGGCCTTGGCCATATACGTCATCAGACATGAAAGGAAGATCCTCAGCGTCATCCTCATCATCCACTCCGCCAGTGGTTATTTGTGCAGGATGTTTCATTTGACTAGGGTTCGTCTGCGTTGTGCTGCTGGAAGGGCCCAATGAAACATGACTTTGCGGGGGATGGCTTGGATACCGCATTGCAAATGTGTTCGGAGCAGCTGGCGCCGTAGGTAAGTTCGCTCGAGTTCCACTCTGAGTATCCTCTTCTCTGCCTTTGCCCCTTTGCGCCATCGAGTTGTTGACAGGTGGTGTATACTGTGGCGGAGGCATCACCGTGCTGTGTTGTTGTGGAGCATAATATTGGGGCGCATCTGGGCGAGTGCTTGGAGCTGCTGTAGTTGGACCGCCACCACGAGGTTTACGACCACGTTTGGCTCCAGTATATGGCCGTGCGCCACGACCTCTGGGTTCTTGTGGTTGAGGATAGGTTGCTTGCGGCCCAGGCTGATTGAAATAGGTAGGGTAGGGCTGCATGCTGGTGGGTAGGTCACGTGTTGTCCCAGGGCGGAGCTTGAAGGTTTGAGTCGGAGAAGACGGTCTGTTCCGAACTCACTCGTTGCTACCCACCACTTGAACACATTATCTATCGAGGGACATTATGGATGTGAAGCCTACGAAGAAGCGACCTACCAAGAGCAAGCATACAAAATTCCCCGTTGTGTGTCATTCTGTCATCTCAATCGGGTATTGATGCTTAGCTTGACCTGGTAGGCTCGAATAAAGAAAATAATGCAAAAGGATGACGAAGTGGGAAAGGTTGCACAAGCAACCCCAGTGGTCATTTGTACGTTCTCCACCTTGTCCTACCCTTTACCCGATTATCCTAACTGGTCTGGACCATGGCACGGACATATTCCCATCTGGTGTAGCTAAAGCCCTGGAGTTATTCTTGAGCAGTGTTGTAGAGGAGGCACGCAAAGTCACTGAACAGAGGAATGCGAAGCGAGTGGAACCACATCATTTGTGCGTGTTTACAACCACCATCGCCGACTAACTGATGTTTGTACACGTCGATTCAGAAAGCATGCTATCCTTAACACGCCGCTTCTAGACTTTTTGAAGGAGTTGGTAGAAGCTGTGCCGGATCCCTCCAATGGTGGGACAGTTGACGAAAGTGACAAAGTGCCTAAGAGGCGTACAAGGGGAAAGGGCAAGGCAAAAGCAAAGAGCGATCCAGATATGAGAGACGAGGAAGAGGAACAAAGCGATGAAGGGTGACGGCCGCAGGACAGCCCGTTGGAGCTGCACTGGGGTCCACTTGCGTTTCATCACAAGCCTTCGACTTGCTCGAGACAGACGGACGCTGCTGCCCGCTGTACCTTCTTAATGTAACGTGTAATCCACAGCCTCCCCGGACGAGCGGACTCGTGTATTCACGTGGACTCCCCCGCTAACTGCAGTGATTTACGTGATCTAAGGTGGAATTATATACTTATGCGGGTACGTCGTATCAGTATGACTGCCACGGTACAGTGACTACAGCTAGTAGTAAACAGTAGGGTGACTACGTTGCCATACTTATTAGCTTCTACTGACTCTGCAGTAGTATGTATCGCATTATGTTACTTTCGACGTTGACGTTGTTCCCGTTGTAGGTGACGGCTACATTAATATTTGTTATCATATAAGTCGTGACCATAGTATCCGCCGTCGCTGATATATACATTTCGTATGTTTGCTAATACTAGTAATTACACTGAGAACGATCATGTGACACCAGATGTCTGGGTCACGTGACACACTGGCAGCAACAGCCTGACTTTGTAGATGAGATGGATTGGGAAGAAGAACGACAAGACACACTTATTCCTGAGCTCATTCGATATTGGACAAATGAGCGGCTAGCACCTGACATTCTTGATCAGCGCGGTGAGTTCATCCAGAGAGTGTTGGAAAGAGTTCGAGAACAGGTTGGCAGATTAAGTCCTTTCGTCCTTTTCTGACATGAAGACTGACATGTGTGAAGGCAGGTCTGGTCCAGCGACTACGCGGGGACCCGGAAGCAAGCGAGGACGAACATTTTCAAATTATCTTGGTACAGACAGAGGTGGAACGTGTCCGTTTCATCGTTCGCTCCTACATGAGAACACGAATACACAAGGCGAGTCGGCCGTTCCGCTTCAGTCTTCGACATTCAGATCCCGCCTCAGTGTTAATTTCGAGTCTCACGAATTCGTCCCCAGATCGAGAAATACGCACACCATATCCTTGAAACTCCAGATCTACAAAGAAGACTATCCGCCATGGAGCTAAAACACGCTCAATCGTAAGTAAGTTCCATCGATAGCTTGGTGCTTCAACATCGTTTGTGACATCTTCAATAGATATGCTGCTCTTATCGATGCACAATTCGACATTTCCGTATTAAACGCAATGCCAGCATGGACACGACGTGAGGGACAAAGCTGGCAAGGACCCAGCACGGGTGAGTGGGCGGCTTGCTGACACCTTATGCGGTCTGACGCCATTGACATTCAGTGTCACGGCCTGACAATGAGGTTTCACTGTTTGTGCATGCACTGCAAGATTGCGGCCGGATTCTCTTGCCGAAGTACGTCAGAGTCTGGCTGATACTTGCGATTCCTACCCCGATTTATTGGGTGTCGCTCCGACAGTGGGCAGTCCATTGAAGTTAATAAAGGTTCCATAGACCTATTCCGATATTCAACCATCGAGAATAACTTGCGCAGAGGGGAGATGGAGCTCGTGTAGCTATACATAGGGTGCAGCGTTGATAGTAAGTGAGCCGTTTCGTGTACTACTAGTTGAGGTGACTTCCGATAGGGCGGTCAATCCCAATGTTCTGATGCTTAGGCCAGTCACGCCACAGACCTTCATCTGTATATACCATACATTCATGGATTTATCTACGCTCACTTGTACTTCAAATGTCACGGTGGAGGCGTATGGACCATGAGTGTTGCTGTGCCAGAACGCCAAGGATAACAATGGCAGCGATCTTTTCCAAATTGCATTTGATCACATCGTCCTTCAGCAGCCGTGTCGATGGATGACATGGCTATGATAAATCTTCCACTCAAATGGTGGTCAACCTGATACCGTGGCAATCGGAGAGTATATATATGTCGGTAAGAATTATCGTGTGAATTTACTAAGTATAACGCGTCCACTTGTGCCCACCACATGCGCTCATTGCAGGACTACGCTAACAACGCAACATAATGAACCCTATCCCCCCGCTCAGTGAACTACCCATTCACTGAGCTCCTTCGTCTCTAGATACTGCGCTACTTACAACACGCTGTGCGCGGCAGTTGTCCCCTCATACCATCTCTCAACAATCCTCACATCTCACTTCCCTCAGTTCGCCTGATCCCCTCCAAGGCAAGTAAGCTTATATCTATGGCAGCTTTTGTGTTTTCCTTCCTTCTTGTAAGAGGCACGCCAAACTTAGACCAGTGTGTATACACAGCCTTCACTTAGGTAATTTATCATTCCACTCTTAACCGTCTCCAGGTCAATCATCACTCCTGCTTCTACTTGAAAAGTTTCTCTCTATGCTCGCGACAATTCCCGGGATTGCTGTGGGTCTACTCTTTGTCTCTGCTGCGACATGTTCAAGCAGTAAGCATAATATTTCGGATCTTGCGCGGAGAACTTATGCCTGCGTTCAGTCAGTGCATTTGACACGACATTGTCGGCCCGTCTTGCCACCCTTCCATTGTCGGCCCCTCTTCCCAATGGGACAATGGAGATACAGGTGAACGGTCCAGCAACTATGGAAGTTCAACTGAAAATAGGAGCTGGCATTGGTGAAGTGTCTGCCGGCTGAACCACAGGACTCAAACTGTTTGTTTTTCCGTGGCTGCTGCTCAAACAATGGAATCCTGGATATTGCGATTGGGGGCTTGTGCAAGCTTCCTGTTGAATTTGACATTGACCGCGCATTTATTCAGTATGAAATAAACCGTAACCTTGTCACTTGGCTTTACCGCTTCAGAAGCATCTGACATTTTGCTGTACTAGTCAAAATAGCATTGTGCCATTTTGATGGCCACAATGTTGACAACGTGCAACTGCTGCTCACACCGAATGCCTCGGCTCAGCTGGACATTCATAATAGACAAGATGAACGTGTGTGAAACTCACTGATTTTACTTAATACCGTTTTGGTCTGTTTAGTTACGATCTTTTGCAGAGCTGAGGCAACAGCAGGCCATATACCGTGCGCTGCAGATCATCGGCGGTCACATTGGACTTCCCATCCTCCTCCTTTTCTCTATCTTTTCGAAAACGGCGCAACGGGATCTTACATTTCTTAACTTTTGCTTCACGTGGATATTTTCCAGCATAGCCTTCTCTGTCGGGTGAGTCAAATTCTTGTCGTATTTCGGGTCACATCACTTCACTACGGGATACGGCAGACTATACCGTTTGGGACCAGCAAGTTCATCTTATGTGACTCTTCCTTTCATCCAATCCGACCAGGAGTGCTTGAACCAGGCGGCACTTGTCTCCGGATCCCAGGTGATGACAGATACAGCCATGTGTGCATTGATTGTTCAGGTAGCTGTGTTCTTCTTCTATCGTCATGACAAGTACACAATTCAGACACACATAGCTTTGGTTTGACTTCAGAGCTGCTATTCATGGGCCTCGTAGTCCCAGACGAATCCGATGGACGAGAGCTACGGTATATCTCATTTGTAATCACCTGTCATTGGTATTTATGAAACCTTTCTTCACTACAACAGCTTCTGGCAGCGCCTTATGTGTCTCTACTGGCGTTCTCGTTGCCGGCTCTCAACGCTACTCGTAGCATTGAACCCGTCAGACCTCATTGCTTCTACGGCTAAGCCTCCTCTGATTTTGAATCTATTTTCAGGTATCTCCAAGATTCATAGCCTTGCAGGCGAATTTTTATTGTCTGTTAATTGATGGGAAGGCGGCCTTGTGAGCACTTTCCATGCCTTCATCTAGACTTTGCAAACCGACTACGACCTCCACAGAGGCTTTGTCTCCCAGGGCCCCTTGTGAGTACTTCCCACGCCTTCATCCAGACTTCGCCAACTGACTACGACCTCCACAGCCTTATCTCTCAGTACACCGTATTGCTCTCCATCTTGATTGTCACTCTCATATTTGATGGTAAGTTGATCCTCACTGTGTTGCTTCCCTAACCTGTTTCAAAGCATGCATAATCCACATTCTGTACCGCCGCTGGCGGTTTTTTCAACGGACCGGAGAGAAGGCACTTGGAATACCACTCTCTGTTGCCTTTCGTGTCGTCATCTTTTGCGCGTATCGTCTTGTGGTCGCTGTGTATGTTCCTTTCCCCATATGCTGTCTCTGTGTCCTGTGTCTGATCATTTGCATGGATATCCGCTCGGCTACATACGGACTTGCCAACATGACAGAGCCTATGTGGCAACTCTGGTTAACCCCCAGGGAATCAGCATCCTTAGTGGCGCTAGTGGATTTCAAGGACTCGAATTTGCTTTTATCATCCCTGTATGGGTCGACATGCTGCAAGCTGGAAGTGCGTTTTGGCCATCATTATGCTATAATGACCGTACCAGTGCTCACGAGCTCCAACTGTCATAGCCCCTCTCGTTGCCTTTCTTATCTTTGGCACGAGTAAGGTGAGCATTGTTGTTGTAGTAATTCCGTAGCTGGAGCTGCCTATCTCAGGAATTTCTTGACGCCTTGAGGGTTTGGAGATGGTTCAATCCCATTCTCGCTACTTAAATGTGCCATCGCAGAAGGTCTCCAGTTACACGGAGAGCATCCAATGCGCATGGCAAGGTCTTCGATGACGAGAGCGTGGTCTCCGGTGATAGGGTATTGGACATTACGCAAGAAACGAAGAATACCAATGATTGTTTGCCCCTGTAGTTTGTCTTTTCAATCTTTGACAAATCACGACGTATTCTATCAGTTTTAGTCTCGTGTTGTATTCTGGGCTTCTTCCTTGTGTATCTGTGTTGCCACACATATCTGGACTTCAGGCGCCCAAGACTTTTCTGGAAGGGAGAGGTTGGGAAGGGCGCATGCCCCGAGCCGAGTTCTGTGCGAGATGTGAGAGGGAGCCGAAGAACTCGAATCAGGGGGGAAGGTCATTGGGAATCGTGAACAAACATGTAGTCTATTGTGTGCGAAGTAGCTAGCCACTGGCGGGATCTGCTATGGGATATTTCCGTGAGATTGTATTGCCTGTGGACAATTGATTTTCAATGGTGGATGAGAGTGAACACAGTCACCAAATAATTCTTTAATACTATTAACTACCCCTGTGCAATGTTAACCTTAACTAACCCGGTGCGAAGCACGGGTCTATTGGCTAGTACTATGGACATACATACCATACACGGCCATATAAATACGGTATAATACAGTATCAAGCTGTACCATTACCGTACTGTCAGCACAGCACACCAAGACCTTGACGGTATGGGTGTCATGGCTGTAACATGGCACCGTACAGCCGGTATGGCAACGGTGTGCAGCCTAGTTTGTCTGGGCAAACACCCTGGAGACCGAACCAAGGACAGTCCAACTCACATGTTCAGACTCCCTTGAGCCATGCCGTCCCCTCACCCGTTGTCCAACAGCAGACCTGTGCCGGACACGGTGGCTCAACTCACTGGACAGGCGAAAAACATTGTGATGGTGGCTAACAAGATGATAGTCACGCCCCCATCCAAAATAATCACTGCCGCACATCCCGTGGCCCTGACATCGACTCGGGCCACCTATTCCCACACCTGGCTCATTGATTCTCGACAAGTTCCGCTTTATATGTGCTTTGTACAGCTTGTTTCTGCTCCTTTGTTATAATCTCATGTATCATATGTGCCATGCTTGGTTTGTTTTCCAGTAACTGTGCCAGCCTGGATGCTGCTACTGCTGTTGGTTATGTACATCCTCAGATCCTGGCCAGAAATTGTGATCCCACTCCAACAGGTGGCCCCACCGTGAATTGATGAAACTGGCTGTCTCATTCACAATCTGAGAAATGGCTGGCTGCGGCTGTGCCTACTTGGTTGCCAGCGACCAGAGATCCTAAGGACACCAGAGCCATGGATAGAGAAGTGCCACGGACTTGAGAGCTGTTGCGTGGTACCCATATCTGGTGATCAACGGTCCTGGGAGCTCTAGCAAGTTGCTGAGATGAGAGAGCTCCTGCAATGAAAACATGATGTGCATCAGCTGGTAAGTCCACAAACATCAAGGGCCAAGGAACTCATCTAAACCTCCAGACATACTCTGCCTCACTCAGCCCCTCCAATTAGTCCTCTGTGATCTGATGTCCCCCTATCTCTGGTTGCGGTTTGAAGGGGTGATCCCCAAGAGACAGTGTGTGTGCTGTACCAATTGACCTTAACCTTGAAGCTTGCTCCTCAGGGAGCAAGGTGAGAGTTTGTTGGACGTTGAGAATGTTGTGTGGGAACCCTTGCTGATGAAAACCTCACGAAAAAAAAGGATTAAAATTGCTTTAAAACCCTGTTTTTCCCCACTGATAGTAGCAAATATACGTGGCTATTATGGGGAATTGACTGTTCCAATATTCCTCAATTTTCTTCTTATTTTTTTTTTGCCATTTTATTTTACAAATCTTGCGCGCAAAGCACAGCCACTTTCCAATTGAGACTGCCACCATGTAACTGGCACGCATAATTGGATTCCTGATCTTCGGATGAACTTTGAACCTCTCTTGGAGTTCAATAAACTGCTTTCTTGCTTGGAGATGCATTAGTGCTGAAAAACTTCTAAATTTCTTACCCTCTGCAATGAGTCTCCTCACTCTGTCAATCATTGAGACAACTCTCGAGTCATCTTCCTCATCGGCAGTGGGATTCAGCCATGTCGCAACATCACTGCAAGTCAGATCTGCAGTCGGCTGTGGGGCAGCACATGGGCCTGACTCTTCAAATTCCGGTTCCAAAATTGACCGCAGGGGTCCTGGGGCTGAGTATTCGGAAGCTGGTGAATTATTTTCAGTTGTGAGTTTCTCGTCCTCTTCAATCAACAAAGGATGAGCTGCGGTGCCAGGTACCGCTTCTGATTCGGGACTGGGTGCATGGGTCTCCCCTTGCATGCCAAAAAAGGAGTCAATTTTTGCGCTGCCCTCTGCAACCTTTCGAAGGACCTTTTGTTTTGCAAAAAAAGAAGATCTACCAGCACCGCTATATGTAGGCTGGTTTTTTTTGAGAGGTTTTTTCTGGTTTTGCTTAGAGGAAATTTCCTGTAAAGAATTTACCAATTATATATTGAGAAACACTTTGTCATGACTGGTTTATTTCCTGTACCCAGCTATCTCTGTGTCCTTTCCCCACTTCTTCTCCATGTTCGCTTGGCTTCACCCTTCCCTTCGACCACACCTCCTCTATGTTCGCTCCATTCCCCCTTTACCACATTCGCCGAATGACTATTCGCTACTCGCATCATTCTCCAGTAGGCACACCATCAAACACGATTGGCACCCTTTACCCAGCATGATGGTTCATCACTGGCCCCATCACCTTCTTGACTCAACCCCATTTGGGCGTGCCTATGGCCGGAATGCATTCACAGGGTGTCCTACCCATAGATCGTGTGGGATCAACCCAGCAGACGAAGAGTCCATGCAGGGTAACATGTATGCAGGTCTCAAGGCATGTTTTCGTACATAGGCACCTTTGCTCTCCTTCCTCTCCGTTGTTTCATGTCTGCACTCCTCTTTCATTCTGTTGTATATGTGTTTCATCTATTCTGTATCCTGACTGCACACCCCTATCCAACCTTGACTCATGGTGGCCTCTTTCCTATTCACTGGTATCATACGAGCATTCGAAATAAGTAGCTTATATTCGCCTGTATATTCCCCAGTTCAATTATCATATGTCTATCTTGTACAAAACTTGACCTCACTGTGACCATCATCTTGAGCCCTCTCCTATAGATTTCTATCTTCGACTAGAGGAGGACTTAAGCACCACTGGTGCCCAGTTTCCTTCTAAAGTTTAAATTTGGGGACCTGTGGTGCAATTTGGCGCCATCGGCAGACTGGCCGCCTTTTAGTGTCTTACACTGTGGCGGATGCTCACAACTTTTCATTACCTGTAGCTTCACCCATTTTATTCTCAGATTATAGAAAAGAAGAGGATGAAAGTACATGCCAATCTTATTGTTGGGATATAAATAAATTTACTTTTGTCCCTCCCCGAGTGGCGGCTTCGCCGATGAGAACGCCTCTTCTTATTTTTTCTACCCACTTTTAATATACACCACATCATTATAACTATTCATACTAATACTCCTACTCCTACTCATATCTGTTACAAGTGTCTGTCCAAGTATCTGTTACTCTATCTTGTAGTCTAATACTCTCTCATATGTATATATATCTTCAAGATGTTTAAATATATACAGAATCATCTAATAACATCTATTATTCTCCTTATAAATACTACTATATATTCCTATATGTTGTTATTAATACTCTTATAATGTATATTATATACTCATATATGCTGTATCACATGACCATTATGATTATCATCCTGTAGAAGAACCCCATTTTACATAATCCTGTGTGTTTTACAATATAAAAGGAGGCCATTCTGACCCCCTTGAATCATCATTCTAGCAATTCCCTTGTCGAAGACAAGGGCTTCTAACCCCGGGAGATATAGATCCGGCTTCCCGGTTCTTTGTATTTGTTGTCGTGGATGGGAGTTTTCAGCGCTGTATAAAGATATATCGACGTATTTCGTAATCCTTTTCTTGCCGAAAAAGGTATTTCTTCGCGAAATTGTAAGCAGATTAGTCAACTTTGGACCCGGTTTAAGGCGTCTATCTTATCTTGACCTCTATTCGGTACACGTACTCTGTTCTACTGTTCTCGCGGTGACGTTGTGTCCTAGGGTAGCAACGCAGGGGCGTCTTCGGTACGGCCACATTAAACGCTTTTTCTATTTTTCTACAACACGTGCTGTGTCGGCAACGGGCAACAGCTTTCAATGAAAGTCGTCCGGGCGACTATTTTGTACTACGTACATATTGTTGAGCATTTTTGAGGCCTGTTCACTTCTTCCGCTTTCACCGTAGGTCTTTTATTTTCGTGCGCTACCAGTGCTCTAACACCCATGAGCGTAGCATGAGGTGAGTCCACACGGGAGAGTATTCCATCGAAGCGAGCATGCTTGATCTAGGGAGCTCCGTCGACGCCGATCTTGAGCTCCTGGGCTGTTCTGCAACTACTGTAATGCACAGTTGCAGACCCTGAGCTTGGTCCCGCTGTGACAGCCACCGCCGCATAGGATGCAGATCTCCCGCTGTACTGTACGAGTATTTTAAAATACGACAAAGTATCTCAAAATAAAGCAATTTATTCCGTCGTCGTCGACCAAGGGCCGCACCGGCAAAGCCGGCACGGCCCTTGGTCAGTTGCTCCTCCATTAATACCTTTGACAAGAGGAAAAATGAAGAGGTTGCTTTTGAATCCAAACCTCCTTTTAGTTTACTGAGATAGTTGGAATTGATTTCAACAGATCCAACAAAGTCTCTCAAAATAAAGCAATCTATTCCGACATCCTCGACCAAGGGCCGCGCCGGCCTTGGTCGGTAGCTTCTCCGTTAATACCTTTGACAAGACGAAAATTGAAGAGGCTGCTTTTGAATCCAAACCTCCTTTCAGGTTACTGAGGTAGTCAGAATTGTTTTCAACAGATTAGTTTGAGAAGACTATGGATAAACTAGGGATTGGATGGTGGTGCTCTCAACATATGGAACGGGGCACCTGTAAGGACCCGGCCTTTGGCCGGTTACTTACCGGTAAAACCTTCTTCTGAGCCCGAGCCTTGTGATATTTCTTGCCCGAGTACACATGATCCTTATCCGCGCCCGAGCCCGAGCCCAAGCTTGAGCTCATATCCGACCTTGATCCCATGCCCATATCCCCTTAGTTACTGATTCCGCTCCATCACGCATCATTCGTATATTACCTCGCCCTGACCTCGGCCTCCCGACCTCGCCCTCACCTCCACTAATTTGTTCGCCCCTGACTCGTACCCTCGCTCGTATATAAACCCCCCTGTATGCATTCCTACTCCTCAGTCTGAAAATCAACTATCGTATCCCTTCGATCCTTAGCTAGTTTCTAAGCCTCGCCTCTTAAAGCCAAACCTCGCCTCTTATTCGTTTGCCTCCGAAGTTGGGACTCGTGCGTAGGGTTGGCGCAGCACATAAGCTGAAGCCAAGTCCCTCTCCGACTTCCCCATCCAAACCTCGCCCCGTGACCTCGGTCAACCTTACGACGGATCGTATTGTAACAGCACCTATTTCTAGGGACCTATTGGATTCTGTGTGTGGATGACATAGTACAGAATTGGAATAGTGACCTCTGGAGCATTTGAGTGCTACTCTATATGATTAGAGACTGTGATTAAAGAGGAAGGAAAGTATTGTTTGGAACATTCAGTAAAAATCCCATGACGATTACTGCTACTTTACCTAACACATTCCTGATAAATGACTGTGTAAGTACAACGTGCACTCACTTTAATAAATAAAGACCACCACCCTAAGGACTTCGACAAGGGCCTCGCCGGCGACGCCGGCCTCTATTCTAACATCTTTTATCCATGTGACCTCATGTGACTTGCATCTTACTAAGCTGCTAATCCCAGCTAGGGTTATTCACTTACTTTAGTGTCTAATTCCTTGTTAAGTAGTTACTTTACTGCTTAGCCACTTGGACTATTCCTCTGGGTGTAATTCTACAGAGTGAGCCTGTCAATTGATAGTCTTGCCATTGCACTCCAATACCCAAGATGATCTGATCAGTTGATTTTCCTGATTGGAGACTTTCACAAGTCACTTCCACAAAACTTGTCACTCGTTTTATTGCAGTGTGCTGGTAGATTATCAGGGCAGTCCATTTATAAACTCGCCTGCTAAGTACATTCCTTCATACTTTGGAATACGCTTGGACCCCGATAGTGTCCTTGAACCTACAGTCTTTTAGTTTATTATTCAGTGCTACTAAGAAATGCATTGCCTTCCATCTGTATTAACTTGGACTAGTTTTTATGCGGATTACAACCAAGGTACAAATATTAAATTATTTCCAGAGTTGTGCTGTTTGATATTCTTGAAGTCTCGTAAACGACACGTTCTGATAGATTGAGGCATTAGCGATAACACCAAAGTCTTGAAGGGTTCCAAAACAAATGTAGGGAATGAGGGTTGCCAGCAGCAGACATTTCTTGGAGGTGTTGATGGGCACAAAGGAGAGATTGCATCAGAACATGTGCCAGGTCACATGTTCCGACTAATTGGCTGCCACTTTTGGAAAGTTAGTATTTTGAGCACTTAAATTATAGGGCAATAATTATTATTATAGGACTTGATATATATCAGCCAACATATAATCTCTAATGAGCTTCTTGTATATAAAATATTCACCACGCAGAGTCGGCTACCGAAACTCTCGGCAGTCTATGACGTACCCTCTCATGAATAAATCAGATCCTCAAGTTTCTTGTAGGTGAGATGGCCGAGTTGGTCTAAGGCGTCAGACTAAGGCTACCGTAATCTGATCTCTTCGGGGGCGTGGGTTCGAATCCCACTCTCATCATTTTTCCTCATCGATTTGACTTTTCATACATTTTGTAATTACTTATCGCAGAATGCTTACTGTATATCGTTACCTGCGTTTGGTAAGTAAAGACACATCGAAATTGTATATCCTATATACAGCATTGGTATTCAAAGAAAAACGGAATCCTGCAATGTAATGATATGCGTACGTGGAGCATGACTATCAGCAACCTTACGGTGAAGCGTTAGTCCTCCCCGTTATTGATGTCTTCCAAGCCTCGTTGATCCTTCTGGAGTTCCGCCTCTTCGACCGCTACCATGTCAACGACCTCTTCTGGGTTACCTGCAACGTCAGCTTCGTCAGCCTCTATATCATCCTCCTCCTCCTCCTCCTCCTCCTCCCCCTCCCCCTCCCCCTCTTCCACCTCCCCCTCTTCTTCGTGCTCTTCCTCCTCGTCCCGTGCGTACGCGTCTACGTCCAAACCACCTTCCTCTCGTCCTTCATCATTCTCCGAAAATCCAGGCTCGGGCTCCACGTCTTTGCGACTGCTTTCGGAAGCAAGTGCAACGGCTTTGAGTGTGCCCGATACAACAGACGAAGGGTCCTTCTCCTTTCCCTTTCCCTTCAGCTCCGCAGCCTTTCCTTTCCCCTTGTCAGCTTTTCCTATTCCACGATACGCTGGAAATTTGACGCCGTTGAGAACGAGAACGAAAGAGAAAACACAGCCCCACGTACATTCCAGCTCGCCTTGCAAAATAGGTACCAGATCGCCAAATTCAATGAGTTCAAGCGCTTTGAGGATATCTTGGCCCGCGATAGTCTTGCGTGAGCGCGAAGACGCAACATCTTGCGCACTGAGCATTTGGCTGCATTAGACACTGGGATAGTGAGCAACTTACAAGACCTCACGTCGCGGCTGTACCATGGACCAGTCATTTATCAGACACGTGGCGTCATAACCAGGCATACCTAAGTAGTTGATAAAGACGGTGGCGCCATTGGCGAGGGTGCTAATTGTTTCTTTCTGTAGCTTAGCGTCATGTGGCAGCTGACGAAAAGACGAATGAGCTGCGGTTTAGAAGTGTGGGATGAACGCTGCCTCACCACAGACTTTGCGATTCGTGTTACGAGCGCTTTTGGGAGCTGGAAACTGTCGATGCCCTCTGGGCTTGCCCCGGTTGGCTGGCGTGTTGACGGACGTGCTGACATTGTGGAGGGTTAGATTTCAGGCGGAGATGACGCGTTCCCCTTTAGGCTATTCTCCTACCTTAATAGGCCGACCAGGCTTCAACTTGGAACTCAGAGGCCATGTATATAAGGACAGGACTCCCTGACGACGTCACTCAAGCCTCCTTCTCCTCCCATTCCTCCGATTCAGCGTGCTCAGGGTCACTGTCAGAGACGCCATGCACACTCGATCCTTTTACGACACTCATGAGTCCTTGTCGCCACCGCCATTTTACCTGCTTTGCTCCCTGTCAACGTGTTAGCTCGATCTGCCAGAGGTTGTAACAGCAACTGGGGTGCCAACATATCCTGCCACTCATGGCAGTTCTGAACAGGGACTAGGTGCAAGTCATTGTTTGTTTACCATAATCCATAGCAACAAATAGTGAAAAAGGAGGAAATTTGGTAATAATTTGAAACTGTGGCAAATGGTGAAGAATTCTTCCTTTTGTTAAAAAAATTTAAGACATCAAGGAAATCTAATTAAATAATAATAATTTTGTCATGATTTATTCCTTATAAATGTTCATCTGTTTTTATAGGAGGTGCCTCAGCAGCTGTCCCTGCCATCTCAATGCCACAGCAGTCCCTGCCATCCTTGACGCTGCAACAGCAGTCGACCCCAATGCTGCTGCAGCAGCCTTAGTCACTGCTGCACCCATCTGCTTCTCTATTGCCTCCCAACATCACTCCCTTCCTCAGTGCCCCCATCATTACAAGGAACTTCTTTTGTGCCACCCATATCCCTTAACCCAACATCAGGTATGTCTCTTGACTGAACTTTCCCTCACATTGAGTCTGCGCTGCGGCTGGCTATTGCTCAACATAGGTTTCAACCTGGTGATCTCTACAAGCTGGACACCCCCATGAAGGAGAAGCCAAAACCGAAGACATTTGCAATTTAGTACAATGGAGAATTTACCCAGCAAGAGAGGGATGCCTCCCCTAAAGACTAGCCGTCTTTCTGTGCTCCTTATGATCCCTTGGTGACTTACTTCAAATCACTCCAATTCTTTATCATCTCAATGGTGAATTTGCTAGCCATCCACCAAGTCATGTTTGGTTGCTCAGAATACTTATGCATCCTGTATCAAATCTATATGAGATATGAGTGGTCTTTGGTGCTCCAGTACCATTTCGTGTTCCACAACCACCACCTGGCTGAAATGCAGGAGGGAGATAACTCAGGATGGAGGACGATGGATGCAGAACTTGGTTCACTTTATCTCTATGGGAACCCCAAATTCGCTTCATCTAAAGTCTTATCGCAATCCAGCACTTCTTTGAACATGAAGCAGACTTGCTTCACCTTCCAGTCTGGCACATGTTCTTCTCCCTGTGCACAAGGTCACATTCACAAATGCAAATTTGTGGCAGCTCTGATCATGGCAGATCTGCATGTGTGAAGAAAGGGGATAGCTCCACTTAGGATGTCAGCAGGGCGAGTGGGCTCCTGTCAAACCTGTCCTCCTGTCAAGATTGGATTTTGGGCGTTAATATTGCATGTTAGTGGCGAATGCCCGAATAGTGTGTGCGATCTAGTGAATCTCCCAGCGAACAGTACCGAAGAGGTAAGGGTTAAAAAGTAAGAGGGTTACTTGAAAGGAATTCGCCCTGATCTACAGTCATAGCGAAATAGCCCATGGCACTTGACGATGTAACGTGCAAGGTGTCACGGAAGGGTTGTCTAAGTAGTGACAATCCCTTCGCCGGCGAAGGTGCTCCTTCAGAGCCCTTTGCCAACAGCACAGAAAATAACTCGAAGGCTAAGGTAATGAAGATGAAGTATGAGAACTCACCAGTGAGGCCTAAGTCCTCTTCTGGTTGAAGATAGAAATCTACAGGAGAAGGCTCAAGACGATAGTCACAGCGAGGTCGAGTTTGCACAAGATGGACGTATGATAATTAAACTGGAGAATATACATGCGAATGTAGACTACTTATACCGAATGCTCATATGGTGCTAGCGAATAGGAAAGAGGCCGTCTAGAGTCAGGGTTGGATAGGGGTGCGTGGTCAGGATACATAATAGATGAAATAGACATACAATAGAATGGAAGAGGGGTGCGAACATGAAACGACGGAGAGGAAAGAGGGAGAAAGCCCCTATGTATGAAAACATGCCTTGGGACCTGCATATACACCACCCTGTATGGAGTCTGCGTCTGCTGGGTTGATCCCACATGACCTACGGGTAGGATGCCCCGCGAATGCATTCTGGCCATAGGAACACCCAAAGGGGGTTGAGTTGAGAAGATGATGGGACCAGTGATGAACCATCAATCCGGGTAAAGGATGTCGACCGTGTTTGATGGCGTGCCTGCTGGCAAATGATGCGAGTAGCGAATGGTCATATGGCGAATGTGGCGAATAGCGAATGGAGCAAGGAGTGAATGGAGCGAAGACGAGTGAACATGGAAGAGTGGTGAAAGGGAAAACAGGGATAGCTGGGTACAAGAAATAAATGAGTCCTGACAGCCTGCACCTCCTTGCAATTCATGATAGGACCAGTGATGAACCATCAATCCAGGAAAAGGATGTTTGTGTTTGATGGCATGGCTACTGGCGAATGATGCGAGTAGCGAATGGTCATTTGGCGAATGTGGCGAATAGTGAATGGAGCAAAGAGTGAATGGAGCGAAGCCGAGTGAACATGGAAGAGTGGTGGTGAAAGGGCAAACAGGGATAGCTGGATACAAGAAATGAATGGGTCATGACAACTGTGTAGTCAAAACTTCAGCGAAGCTAATTCGTCCTGCCCTGCAGTGGTATGAGTCCCATTGAGTCCAACCTGCACGGAGGCTGCAACTGACACTATCCGAATGCATCCTGAGCATGTGGGTCTGTCATGGAGTGGGAGTGTAACAGATGATGGGTTCTATGATGGATGAGGGCTCCAACACCTGGCGTCCTGGCAGGAATGATGCAAATAGCGAATGCGAAAGCAGTATGGCGACGAATATTTTGGCAAGATATTCGCTGGTTCGGGAAGCCGTTCGCTGGTTCAGGAGGTCATTCGCTGTGTGCTGAGGGATGATTCGCAGAATAAACGAATCATGACACCTCCCCTCATCCTTGCCCACAGGACCCTCTTGATCAGTTACTTCCCTGTCCTGTTTCACATTCTATGCATTCTCGCTGCACTTCCTCTTCTCTTTCCAGTGTCGATGCTTTACCCCACACCGAGCTTTTCCTTCCCAGCCCCCACCCCCTGCAGACCCAGATAGGGTCATCGCTTGGTGGGTCCACCAGCTGTAGGATGGGGGCCTTGCAGGCCAGTGCCTTATGCTTTGTGGGTATTTGTCAAGCAAGGACGTCCATTCAAATGGCTGGTTATTGTGTATCTCAGTAAAGGGGTCATATATGTGCTTACATCTGGCATATAATATGCCAGATATTGGACAAGACCCAGGAAGCGTTGGATGTCATTGAATGTCCTGGACCTCCTCCACTCGTGGATGCACTGCATTTTGTCTGCATCCATGCGTATGCCTTGGGTGTCTATGATATGGCCAAGGCACTCCATTCATTCTGAATAGAGGTCTACTTTCTTCTTGCTTAAGAAGAGATGACTTTTCCATAGTGTGTCAAAGACTATGTGGAGGTGTTCCTCCTGCTCTTAAATTGAGTGCAAGAAGATAGAAATGTTGTCCATATATACATGGATGAAACAACCTATGTAGTCCAGGAAGATTGCCATCATCAGGCATTGAAACATTGATGGTGTTACGACCATGCTGCTTGACCAACTCTGCAACCTCCGATCCACTTCCGCACCACCTCCGACTCTATTCCGCAATGTCCGTAATGTCCGCAACCCTCGACTCTCAACCCTCAACCCTCAACCCTCAACCATCAACCCTCAACCCCCTTGTTCTTTCTACACCCCCTTACAACTCTATTCATCGGCCCTCCATACTTGGCCCTTAGCACAGCAAGATACCAAGTCCGGTACATCAAGAGTTCCATTTGTTCCACTGTCCATTAGACTTACATTCCCCTCATTCTTTTGCCTATTGTTCTTGACTCTACCCTGCACCCCTTTATAGTTCTCTTGTTCTGCATTAGTTAGTTACTCTGTTTGTCATAGTTACTTCCGCTCGCACTGGAATTGATTACGCTTGCCCCATTACTTGTTGTTCCAGCTCTTTGTATAAAACCCACTCATGTATGCTCTCTGTTTCTGCAATCAGTTAATCAACTTCACTCTCTGCCTCTTGACCTTCTGTCTTCCGACTTCCGGCTTCTGATCTCTGACCTCCGACATTCGACTTAGCTCAATTCTTGAACCCTTCTCTACCTCCACCTCTTATGACTTCTGACCTCCATTTCTGAAATACTTAGCCTTCCCGTGACCTAGGCTGAATCGCATACCGCTCGAGATGCTGGAGCAGTGAGCTTTCCTTCAGGACTCCAGTGTCGTTCTGTGGGGCCCTGTATGGGCCAGCTAGATGCGCAGTCAACCCGTTGGGGACGACAACCCCCTGAAACTTCATGCCATGACATTTCTTGTAACCGGTGTAGGCAAGCTCCTGATACATCCCTGGTAGGCATGTCTGCCGGATCGTGCAATCAATGAAGCCGAAGACACTGCGACAGGGTGCTCCGAAATCGTAAAGGGCATCAGCATACTCACCCAGCTTCTCCTGGGACAAAAGCCCATGCCGGTCCCAGTCAAGGAGAAAGCCCCACCAGGCATTGATGAAAGAGGCCATTGTCATGACCGGTTTATTTCTCCTACCGCGCTACCTCCATGTTCCCCCTCGTCTCGTCACTCCCTAGCATCTTCGTCAGAGTTCGCCGCACCTGTCGACCACTCCTCCTCTACATCCACCCTACTCGCTGTTCGCCTCATCCCCCGAACCTCTGTTCGCTGCTCGCGCATTTCGCCAGCAGGCACGCCATCAAAAATGATCGATACCAATCACTCGGCATGATGGTTCATCATTAGCCCCATCATCTTCTTAATCCAACTCCATTGGGTGTTCGTATGGCCAATGTGTGTTCGCAGGGCGTCCCTTCCATAGGTCGTGCGGGATCAACCCAGTCAACAAAGAGTCCGTGCAGGGTAGCATGTATGCGGGTCCCAAGACATGGTTTTGTCCATAAGTGCCTTCGCCCCCTTTTACTCTCCGTCGTTCCACGTTCGCATTCTTCCCTCACTCTATTGTATGTTTATTCCATCTCCTTAGTATCATGACTGCGCACCCCTATCCAACCCTGACTCGTGATGGCCTCTTTCCTATTCGCTGATACCGTACGAGCATTCAATATAAGTAGTTTACATTCGCATGGATATTCCCCAGTTCAATTATCATACGTCGTGCATCTTGTGCAAACTTGACCTCACTGTGATCATCGTCTTAAGCCTTCTCTTGGAGATTTCTATCTTCGACCAGCAAAGGACTTAGGCATCACTGGTGAGTTCTCATACTTCATCTTCGTTACCTTAGCCTTCGAACCATTTTCTGTGCTGTTGGCGAAGGGCTCCGAAGGAGCACCTTCGCCAGCGAAGAGATTGTCGAGACTTAGACAGCCTTCCGTGAAACCTTGCACGTTACATCGTCAAGAACCACGGGCTATTTCGCTACGACTGTAGATAGGGCGAGCCCCGTTTAGGCGAACCCTCTTACCTTGTGAACATTCATTGGTTCACCTATTCGCCAAACGGCATACTTATTCGCACAAGTTATTCGGGCATTCGCTGTGTTCACTAATACACGATATTAACGCTTGAAAACCAATCTTGACAGCCGTCTCGTTGGTGATTTGGGAGATAGTGGACTGAGGACGGTGGTACTTTGTAGATAAGGACCACTGGTCCTCTGGGCTCCGCAGGCGTGCACAAAGAAGTGAGATCACCTCGAGGGCACTTGCGCAGCTCCCGGCGGATGTGATGAGAGGTTTCAGGAGCTGCAAAAGATCTGCAAGGAGCTGAAGTTCCCCTGCTGTAAACCTAATGTGGTTTTTGTGAGTTTGTTCAAGCATTCACATGTAGTGTATATTTACCTGAACCTCCAGATGCACTTGGCCTCACTCATCTGCCGGAGGTACTGCGGCGTTATCCGCTTGCCCCCCTGTTCTGGGTGTGGGAAAGGTGTTATAAAAGACAGCAGGCGGGATTGGCTGCATACTCACATGCGACGCGGTGGTGGGCTGGAATGGATGTGTGGGTGTGGGCGGGGGTGGACGCGACATTGCTAATATTTTCTCACATGCCTGTAGGATAATATTAGCAGTTTGGCGTACTCTGCAACTAATATATATTACAAACTAATATTGTCTAATACATTGTTACTTTCCAGCAGCTTACTCCTCAAGTCCAATGGGGAGAAGCTGCACTCCACCAACAGTTCCACATGGGTCTTCCATCCCTCATCAAGGACGAGATTGCCCTCATTGGAAAACCTGCCATGCTGACAGATCTCCGCAACCTCACTCAGTCCATTGATGCCTGCTACTGGGAATGACACTCTGAGATTGCCAAAACCTCCACCAGAGCAAGCACGACAAGCCTGCCAACAAGAAGTCTGACAAGGACAAGAAGCAGACCAATTCTGGAAACAACAACTCTGGAAACAACAACAGTTCTGGCTCCAATTCTTGCAACCAGAACTCCACTCCTGCACCTCGCATCAACAACCACGCTTCTGGTTCCAATGCCAACACCAAACCCAGAAGACCACTCCCGACCTTTCCAACAAACTGTCATGACGCGTTTATTTCCCATATTCAGATGCTCTGTTCTCCCATTCCCCACTCCACCTCCGTGTTCATTCTGATCACCCTCGCTGTGTTCGGCAACCGATCTTCGCTGCTCGCGCCATTTACCATAGCCACGCCGTCAAAGCACGATCAACGTCTTTGGACCGACTTGGTAGTCATCGCTGGGCCTATCACTCCTCCGCTCAACCCTCTTTCGATGGTGTTCCCATGATCGGATTGTCATGACTTGTGTATTTCCTGCACCTTGTTATCCCCATTTCCCCTTTCGCCACTCCTCCCCCATGTTCGCTCGGCTTCGCCCTCCACCTCGACCACTCCTCCCCTATGTCGTCTCTGTTCACCCTTCCTCACATTTCGCCGAACAGCCATTCGCTGCTCGCATCATTCGCCAGCAGGCACACCATCAAAAACATGATCGACATCCCTACCCGGCATGATGGCTCATCAGTAGCTCCATCAGCTTCTCAATCCAACACCCTTTTGGTGTTCATATGAGCAGGGTACGTTCGCGGGACGTCCTACCTGTAGGTCATGTGGGATCAACCCAGTAGATGAAGAACTCGTGCAGGGCGGTGTATATGCAGGCCCCAAGACATGTTTTCGTACATAGGTGCCTTTGCCATCTTTACTCTCCGTCGTTTCATGTTCTCCCTCTTCTCTCACTCTATTGTATGTTTATTTCATCTATGTTGTATCACGACTGCGCACCCCGATCCAACCTTGACTCATGACGGCCTCTTTCCTATTCGCTGATACCTTACGAGCATTCAATATAAGTAGTTTGCATTCGCATGTATATTCCCCAGTTCAATTATCATACATCGTCCATCTTGTGCAAACTTGACCTTCCTGTGATCATCGTCTCGAGCCTTCTCTTGGAGATTTCTATCTTCGACCAGGAGAGGACTTAGGCATCACTGGTGAGTTCTCATACTTCATCTTCGTTACCTTAGCCTTCGAACTATTTTCTGTGCTGTCGGCGAAGGGATTGTCGCTACTTAGACAGCCCTTCCATGACACCTTGTACATTATATCATCAAGTGCCACGGGCTATTTCGCTATGACTGTAGATAGGGCGAGCTCCGTTTGGGCAACCCTCTTATCTTGTGAACATTTGTTGGTTCACCTATTCGCCGAACGGCATACTTATTTGCACAAGTTATTCGGGCATTTGCTGTGTTCACTAATACACGATATTAACGCCTAAAAACTAATCTTGACACAAACTTGGGAAGGATGGGAAACTAACCCCTGCAGAATGCCAGCGTCACATAGACAACAACCTTTGCCTCTTCTGTGGAAAAGGTGGCCATGTCGCCTGTGAATGCACCTGAGCCACCTCTTCCACTGCAAAAGCCAAAGCCCATGCAGCAAAGATGGAAGAGAAATCTGAAGCAACTCCTGCTACAGATGCAAAAAAATAGCCAGCAGTCCTCTGGCCTCAGCTGAGGGCTGTGTTGACCCCATTCGTGTGACTAATGAGGTTTGACTCAGCATGTCTGCTCTTTCATCCTCCGACTCTCTCTCAATTCCACTAACCTCCGACACAATTTCTGCACCTCCTTTACCACATCGATTGACTCTGGTTCAACCCATTGTTTCCTTGATTCCGACTTTGTTCTCAAACATAAACTTCTGACCCACAACATTCCGACAATTCTGCTCTGCCTTTTCGATGGGTCATCCAATGCAGCTATTTCACAAGTTGTGGACCTGTCCGTCTGCTTCACTACTGGGGACACCCATGAAGTTATGTTTTACATTACTCCACTAGATGCTAGCTGTTCTGTTGTACTAGGACACAATTGGCTCACCCGATATAATCTGTCCATTGACTGGGTATTGGGCCAAATACAGTTCTGTACCCCAGATCATCTTCCATCTATTCTGACATTGTCTGCAAAGATGGCTAAATCCTCTTCTGCAACTCCGTGCATAGATTCAATTCCACACTCTGGTCCCACGGTAGCAACTCTGACCCCTCCTCCGATTGAAGCTCTTCAAATTTCCCTTGTTTCAGCTACCGCTTTTCATGTGCTACAATGAAAAGAAGATTCAACTGTTTTTCAGCTTCACCACGTGAAAGCCAATAGACCTGCTGATCATCGACCTTAGGACTTGAAGATAGCTCTCGAAGAAGGTGCATCTCCACCCCTTGAACCAATCTACTCTCTTTTGCAAAGTGAACTGCAAACTCTCTGTGAATTCATCAATGAACACCTCAATATGGGCTTTATCTGCCCTTCACTGTTTCCACACAGTGCTCTGGTCCTTTTTGTCAAAAAGAAGGATGGATCTCTCTGCCTCTGCGTTGATGTCCACAGACTCAATTCAATGCCCTTACCAAGAAAGACAAATATCTGCTTCGGTGAATTTCCGACCTCCTTGATACTCTGCGCAAGGCAAAGATCTACACCAAAATTGACCTTATCACCTTGTCCGCATCCAAGAAGGTGATGAGTGGAAAACCACCTTCTGCACCGGCTACAGTGCTTTTGAGTGGGTTGTCAGGCCTTTTGGTCTAACCAATTCTCCCACCACTTTTTAGTGTTTCATGAGAGGAGTGCGAACATGAAACGATGGGGAGGAAAGAGGGCGAAGGTACCTATGTATGAAAACATGCCTTGAGACCTGCATACATGCTACCCTGCACCGAGTCTTCGTCTGCTGGGTCGATCCCACATGATCTACGGGTAGGACGTCCCGCTAATGCATTCCGGCCATAGGAATTCTCAAAGGGGGTTGAGTCGAGAAGGTGCTGGGACCAGTGATGAACCATCAAGCCAGGTAAAGAATGTTGATCGTGTTTGATGGTGTGCCAACTGGCGAATGATGCGAGTAGCGAATGATTGGTTGGCAAATGCGGCGAAGGGCGAATGGAGCGAACATAGAAGAGGCATGGCCGAAGGGAAGGGCAAAGCCAAGCGAACATAGAGGAGGATTGGTGAAAGGGAAAATAGGGATAGCTGGGTACAAGAAATAAACAAGTCATGACATCCGGCCATAGGGACACCCAAAGGGGGTTGAGCCGAGAAGGTGATAGGACCAGTGATGAACCATCAAGCCGGGTAAGGACATCGATTGTGTTTTGATGGCGTGGCTACTGGCAAATGACGCGAGTAGTGAATAACCGTTCGGCAAATTCGGCGAAGAGCAAACGGAGCGAACATAGAAGTGGAGTGATGAAAGGGAGGATGGAGTTACCAGGTATAAGAAATAAACGAGTCATGACAGGAATCCCCTCCCATGTCACTTCTGACCATGGATCAGAATTTGTGTCATCCTTTTTCTGCACATTGGGCAAGGCTCTCAACATGAAACTCCCCTTCACACTTCTGGTTATCATCCTGAAGGCAACAGCCAAACAGAACATCCTCATCAGACTCTCGTGCAGTACCTCTGTGTCTATTGCAACTGCCAACATAGCAACTGGTCCAACCTTCTTCCGCTTGCAGAATTCGCCTACAACAATGCACCCTCCGCTACCACTGGAATTTCACCCTTTTACGCCAACAAAGGCTACCACCCAAATCTCACCATCCACCCTGAACACAACCTTGCCTCTGCCAAAGCCTGAAACTTTGTTGTGGAACTTGATGACCTTCACCAACACCTCCAAGAGAACATTTCCACTGCCCAAAAGAGATATCAAACTTCTGCTGATTAGAAATGTCTTCCGCAACCGGCATTCAAAATAGGCAATAAAGTCTTTGTTAAAGCTGAAAACTTCTGCACCACTCGCCCTCCAAAGAAGCTTTTTGGGAAATACCTTGGCCCTTACAAGATTATTGCTAAGGTTGGCAGTCATTCTTTCAACTTTTGGACAATATGCACACAGTACATCTGGTATTCCATGTCTTCATGCTTGAACCATCAGTTCCGAACACTATTCCAAACTGCAAGCAACCTCCGCCTCCACCTCCACCAGTCATTATCGACGGAGAACCAGAATATGAAATCTTGGAAATACTCAACTCCAAGCTTGACAAATGATAGAGATGCCAACTCCAGTACCTAGTCAAGTGGGCAGGCTACAAAAACACCGATCAAGAGACTTCCTGGATTTCTGCCACAGAACTCAACCACACCTCTGAACTCATCTCTGATTTCCACAAGGCATACCCAGCCAAGCCTGGACCCCTTCCCACACAATAAGTCATTTCTGACATCTCCAACACTCTTACTCTGCTTTTCATCCCCTAAGTCACAAGTTAATTCTGATTAATAACTCCACTAATCTATTTCTGACATTCCAAGAAATTATTTTACAAGATATTTCCAACCCCTAGTCATCCTCCATTGTTTGGTCCCCAAATCCGTCCCAGTCATCCGCCTCCACCTCTGGCTCTTCCTCAACTCTTTTCACCCTGTGCTCCACTGTGAACCTCATGACATCTACCACTTTGCCCTCTGAGACCTCTGCATCAACCTCTGAATCCTTCCTCTCCCACATCCACCAATGCCTGACTGAATTGATCTAAGTGGTCTTCAAACATGCCAAGGCAATCCCCAACCGCAGTGTAGAACTGATGCTGCATGTGCAGCGTTTCTTCCTTGCTGCAGCAGCTCATGAAGCAACCTCATGATATCCAACAGAGGATCTGCAGTCCACTCCTCTCTGGTGATTCCACTTCTGCTGGCCTCCAAAGCCTCCCTAACTTTCACCGCCCTGGGCGGCAGCCTCCTGGGTCCTTTTGAAGGCTCTTCAGAGTCCTTTTCTGAGCCTCCAGTTTTCCTCTGCTTCGTGGAGACCCTCACCTTCATTCCTGCAACAACGCAACTGTGTTTCTGATCCCTGCATCAATGGCACATGGTCACCTTGCCTGATAAGTCCCATATACAGGGCAGACTCCTCTCACATTGGAGACATGGCAAAATTTCCTGACTTTGAAAATCAACCAGAAATTCTGAGGATATTCCACATTTCTTCAAAATTTCCCAGTTTAGGAAATTGGATGAAAATTTAATGTTTTGTTAGAGTTTTTTGGCTGCAGGAAATCCTTCAAAAATTGTAAAATTATCACCTAAAAACCTTCAGGAAGCACTCAGGAAACATTGATGTTTCACTTCCATGAAACTAAATATTTAATCAAATTTTCCCTGGCAAATATTCAGGAAACCAACCTTTTCATAGAATTTCCAAGCTGAGGAAACTTTATTAAATATTTAGTTTCATCCAGGAGGAAATTCAATGTTCCCTGAGAGTTTCTTGAAGATTTTGAGGTAATAACTTTACAAATTTTGAAGGATTGCCTAAAGTCAAAAAAACTCTGACAAAACTTGAAATCTTCATCAAATTTCCTAAACTGGGAAATGTTGAAGAAATATGGAATATCCTCAGGATTTCCAGTAGATTTCCAAAATCAGGAAATTTTGCCATGCCTCCAGTGTCAAGGCAAGCCTCACGGCTTGCCAGCTGCAGTCCTTCCTCACCCGGCACAGCCCACCTCACCCCCTGGTGTGCCTCTTTCCAGTGGGTCTTTTCCACATGCTGCACACCATTCCGCCGTTGCTTTTCCTTTGCCCTTGGTCTTGGGCTTTGGAGTCATTTCTGGTGGCTCCACTGACAGGAGATCTACTCCACATGGAGATCTCTTCCACACCATCAAATTTTCCCTGTTCCGATGGTTAGCTCATCCATTGTTGCACAAGCCCCGGACATACCTTTGCAGCTGCAGCCTCTTTCTCCACCGCAGCCGCTTTTTCTGCAGCCACTTGGTCTGCCACTGCCTTGTCTGCAGCCACTTTCTCTTCCACAAGTTTCTCTGCAGCCTGCTCGGTTTTGCGCTCTTCCCGCACATGCTCTATGTTACGACCGTTCATTTCCAACTTCCGACCTCCAGTTCCGCAACACTTTCTGCCCCTCCGATATTTCCGACATTCCGCCCCTTGTACATTTCCTTTGTTCTTTCGACTCTATTACTCGGACCTACCGGACCCACCTTACCGTTCATCAAGACCATATGTCCGACCCTCCTTGTGTTTCGTTGTCAGATATGTTTTCCCGACCCCTTGTTCTTTGCCATTGTTCTACCTTACCCTGAACCCCCCTTGTAGTCCCATTGTTCCAATAGTTAGTTCCCACACATTGTCTACTCGACTTCCGCTTCCTCCGGAATTTGCTTAGTACCATATCATTACCTGTTGCCTCAGCTCTTTGTATAAAAGCCTGTCATGTATGTCTCTTATTCTGCAATCAGATAATCACCTTCGATACTTGATTTCCTTCGCTCCATCTCCTGTTCTTAGCACAGCGAGTTTAGCAAGATCTCAGTCTCTCTCCGCCTTCTGTCTTCCGCCTTCCGTCTTCCGCCTTCCGCCTCAGTTCCGACCCAAGTTCCGACCAACCTTTGGTTCAGTACTTTCCAACTTCTGACTCAGTTCCGAAATACTTAGGACGATAGTTCATTGGGGGCGCAACCTATAAGTTGAAGCCGCCGTCCTTTCCAGTTCCGACTTAGTGGAAATCTCGATACGTAACAGTATTATCTGATTCCCACCCGATAACTATCACTATGCCTCCTCGTACCACAGCTACTTTAGCTCGAGCAGGAGCTGTCGAAGCTCTCTCTTATTTTGGCAGTCTCAGATCCGCAGCACCAAGGCACGCAGAACCCTCCGGCAGCTCTCGTGCTGACAATGAGCTCTCCGATGCTTTTCCGCAACGTTTCGAAGAAGTTCCCGACGCTAATCCCGACGACAATCCTGACTATGACGGGAATTCGACGAGTAGCAGCGGAGAACAAACAGCAGTGTCATTCCGACGCCCAGCTCCACCACCACCACCTCCACCAGGACCACCTCCAGGCGGTCCTCCACCCCCAATTCCACCTCAGATTCCCGCCAACCCAGTTCCGCCCACGCCAGTTCTGGATCTTGCACACGCTATCGCCATGCTAGCCGGACACCTTCAGCGCCCGGCCCAAGCACCACCACGCCCCAAGACAAAGGTCTGCGAACCAGATCAGTTCGACGGTTCCGACCCCAAGAAGCTCCAGCCATTTCTGGTCCAGCTTCAACTCAATTTCCGTGATCGCCCCGACGCCTTTCCCGACGAGGAACGGAAGGTCAATTACGCCCTTTCCTATCTCCGAGGCATGGCTCTCGACTACTTCGAACCCGCCCTCATGGACCCGTTCGCTCTGTCGACTGGGCCGACGATTACCACAACTTCGTTTCCGAACTCCCGCAGCAACTTCGGACCATTTGATATGGAAGCCGATGCGGAAAATGAACTCGATAAGCTTCGTATGAAAGACACTCATAAGATAGCTAAATATATCGTCACATTCCAGCAGCTCGCTCCTCGAGTCCAATGGGGAGAAGCCGCACTCCGACGTCAGTTTTACATGGGCTTGCCATCCCCCATCAAGGATGAAATTGCCCGCGTTGGAAAACCCGCCACCCTTACCGACCTCTGAAACCTCGCCCAATCCATCGATTCGCGCTACTGGGAAAGACACTCCGAGATTTCTCGTGAAACTTCCACCCAGAGCAAGAACGACAAGTCTTCCGACAAGAAGTCTGATAAAGACAAGAAGAAGACAATTCCGGAAACAACAACTCCGGAAACAACAACAGCAACAACAGTTCCGGATCCAACTCCGGCAACCGGAACAACAACAACACCCCTCGCAACAAACCAGGCCTCTGGTTCCAACACCAACGCCCGGAAGAGCACTCCGGACCTTTCCGACAAACTTGGGAAGGACGGAAAACTAACCCCTGCAGAACGCCAGCGTCGTATGGACAACAACCTTTGCCTTTTCTGTGGCAAAGGCGGACACGTCACTCACAATTACACCCAAGCTTCCACCTCCGCTGCTAAGGCCAAGGGCCGCACAGCAAAGACGGAAGAGAAATCCGAAGCGGCTCCCGCTGCGGATTCAAAAAAATAGTCAGCAGTCCTCTGGCCTCCGCACGAGCTGAGGGCTGTGTTGACCCCATTCGTGCGACAAACGAGGTTAAACTCAACGCATCCGCTCTTTCGTCCTCCGACTCCCTCTCTGTTCCGCTCACTTCCGACACCATTTCCGCACCCCCGTTCACAGCACTGGTCGACTCCGGTTCGACTCGTTGTTTCCTCGATTCCGACTTTGTTTTGAAACATAAACTTCCGACCCTGCAACATTCCGACTATTCCGCTCCACCTTTTCGACGGATCTTCCAACACGGGAATTTCCCAAGTTGTGGATCTGTCTATCCGTTTCGCTACTGGGGACAACCATGAAGTTAGTTTTACGTTACTCCGCTAGATGCTAGCTGTTCCGTTGTACTAGGACACAATTGGCTCACCCAATATAATCCGTCGATTAACTGGGCATTGGGTCAAATACAGTTCCGTACCCCGGATCAACTTCCGTCTATTCCGACATCGTCCGCAAAGATGGCTCAGGCCTCTTCTGCAACTCCGCTCGTGGATTCAGTTCCGCACTCCGGTCCCGCTTTAGCACCTCCGCCCTCGAAGCTCCTCGAATTGCGCTCGTCTCGCCACCGCTTTCCGCGTATTGCAACGGCAAGAAGAACGACCGTTTTCCAGCTTCACCTTTCCGATTCGGCTCAGTCAAGGCTCGTTCCGCCTCGACTTCCGCTCCGGTCGACATGAGCTCAGTTCCGGAAGAATATCGTGACTTCCCGGACGTGTTCAACAAGGCCAAAGCCGACAAACCTGCTGAACATCGACCTTCGATTTGGGATAGATTTGGAAGAAGGAGCATCTCCGCCCTTGGACCGATCTACTCCCTTTGCAAAGTGAACTCCAAACTCTCCACGAGTTCGTCGATGAACATCTCAACATGGGCTTTATCGCCCTTCGCTGTCTCTGCACGGCGCTCCGGTCCTTTTCGTCAAGAAGAAGGATGGATCTCTCCGCCTCTGCGTCGATTTCCGCGGACTTAACACCCTCACCAAAAGGACAAAGATCCGCTTCTGCGCATTTCCGACTTACTCAACACTCCCCGCAGGGTGAAGATCTACACCAAAATCGACCTCCGGCACGCTTATCACCTTGTCCGATCCGGGAAGGTGACGAGTGGAAAACCACTTTCCCACCCGCTACGGTGCTTTTGAGTGGGTTGTCATGCCTTTTGGTCTAACCAATGCTCCCGCCGCTTTTCAGCGATTCATGAACGACATATTTTCCGACCTCCTTGACGTATGCGTCCTAGTCTACATTGACGACATCCTCATATATTCCAACACCTGGAAAAACATCGGGAACATGTCCGCGAAGTACTCTGCCGTCTACGCAAACACCATCTCTACGCAAAAGCAGAGAAATGCGAATGGCATCGCGACACGGTCGAATACCTCGGCTACATCCTCTCTCCAACAGGTCTTACCATGGCAGAGGACAAGGTCAAGGCAATTCAAGAATGGCCGGAACCCCGACGTGTTAAGGATGTGCAGTCTTTCCTTGGCTTCGCCAACTTTTACCGGCGTTTCATTTATAATTTTTCCGACATTACTGTTCCGCTTACACGTCTCACCAGGAAGGGGCCCCATGGAATTTCACTCCGGAATGCCGTTCCGCATTTGAAGCCTCAAATCGGCCTTCACCACGGCTCCCATACTCGGTTTCTGGATTCCTGATGCCCAACTTGTACTCGAAACCGACACTTCCGACTAGGCGCTAGCGCCATTCTTTCCATCATTTCCCCCGACGACGGAGAAATTCATCCGATCGCCTTTCATTCCCGCACCTTTTCCGCCCCGGAACTCAACTACGACGTCCACGATAAGGAACTACTTGCGATTTTCGAAACCTTCAAAATCTGGAGACACTACCTCGAAGGTCCAACTTATCCGATCGACGTTGTAACGGATCATAAGAACCTTGAGTATTTCGCGACTACTAAGATCTTGACCCGCCGTCAAGTCCGCTGGTCTGAATATCTCTCACAGTTCAACATGGTGATCCGCTTCCGCCCCTGAAAGCTCGGAGCAAAACCCGACGCGCTCACTAGACGTTGGGACGTCTACCCAAAAGAGGGAAGTAGCGACTATGCCAGCGTTAATCCGCACAATTTCCGCCCAGTATTCTCTACTGAACAACTGGCATCGTCCCTGCGTGCCACAGCATTGCAGTTTCCGCTACTCCGCGCCTCAATTATTATGGACACCGAGTCTCTCCATTCCGACATCTGTTCCGCACTCCGTTCCGACCCATCTCCGCAACCCACCTCGATGACCCCACCAGTCCTGGATGGTCCCTCGATTCCGACGGATTTCTCCGGTACAAGTCCCGGATTTACGTTCCGGATACCAACGATCTACGACTTCGTGTACTCCAGCAAAGCCACGATCATCCGCTCTCAGGACACCAAGGCCAGAACAAAACCCTCGACATAATCCGATGTACCTATACTTGGCCTCTCCTCCGCACAATGGTCCAAGACTACTGCAAGTCATGCACCACCTGTATGCGAGCCAAGCCTCAACGTCACAAACCCTACGGCCTCCTGAAGCAACTTCCGATCCCGGAACAACCGTGGAATTCGATATCCATGGATTTCATTGAGAAACTTCCTAAGTCATCTGGCTATGATACCATTCTAGTAATCGTTGACCGCCTTACAAAGCAGTCCATCTTTATTCCGACATACGACACCATCACTTCCGCCCAACTCGCCCAACTCTTCGTGCTCCACGTCTTTTCCAAGCACGGAATCCCTTCCCATGTCACTTCCGACCGTGGTTCCGAATTTGTGTCATCCTTTTTCCGCACACTCGGGAAGGCTCTCGACATGAAGCTCCACTTCACTTCCGGTTATCATCCCGAAGGAGACGGACAAACGGAACGTACGAATCAGACCCTTGAGCAGTATCTCCGGGTCTATTGCAACTACCAACATAGCAATTGGTCCGACCTCCTTCCGCTCGCGGAATTTGCCTACAACAACGCGCCTTCCACTATCACCGGAATCTCACCCTTTTACGCCAACAAGGGCTACCACCCGAATCTCGCCATCCACCCTGAACGCGACCTCGCCTCTGCAAGAGCCCGAGATTTCGTTGTGGAACTTGACGACCTTCACCAGCACCTCCGAGAGAACATTTCTGCTGCCCAGAAGAGATATCAAACTTCCGCCGATCGGAAATGCCTTCCGCAACCGGCATTCGAGATTGGCGACAAAGTCTTCGTGAAAGCTGAAAACTTCCGCACCACTTGCCCCTCGAAGAAGCTCTCTGAGAAATACCTCGGTCCTTACGAGATCATCGCTAAGGCTGGCAGTCGTTCTTTCACCCTCAAACTTCCTGACAATATGCGTGCAGTACACCCGGTATTCCATGTCTCGATGCTTGAACCCGCAGTTCCGAATACAATTCCGAATCGAGAACAACCTCTGCCTCCGCCAGTCGTCATCGACGGAGAACCGGAATATGAAATCTCGGAAATTCTCAACTCCAAGCTCGACAGACGATACCACTGCCAACTCCAGTACCTAGTCAAGTGGGCAGGCTATGAAAACACTGACGAAGAGACCTCGTGGATTTCCGCCACGGAACTAGACCACGCCTCTGACCTCGTCTCTGATTTCCACAAGTCCTATCCTGATAAGCCTGGCCCCATTTCCACGCCCTAGTCATTTCCGACCTCATTTCCGACGCCCATTGATTCTTACAGTTCTCAAGTCATTTGTCAAAATCCGATTAATCTTTCCGTTACTCTATTTTCCGACACTTCAAGAAATTATCTACAAGTTTTTTGATACCCCTACTCCTCCTCATTGTCTCCGCCTCGACCTCTTTTTCCGCTTCCGGGTCTTTTTCCGGCTCTCCTACCTCGACACTCACCAACTCCGTTTCCACCCTTCCCTCGTTTCCGCCTCCCCACCCGGACCCGTTTCCGCCCCTATTCCTTGCTCCCGAAGCCGTGCATCCATTCGGTCCCGGACCAGATCGTTCCGCCACCGCATTTCCCGCGTCAACTGCTGCAGTACGGTAGACATAACAGTCATCTGGTTCTGAACCGACAGAACCTGATGCTGTTGAACCTCGGCCATATCAATCATGATATCCCGGATTTCGCGCTGCTGCTCCCGCATGGCCCTCAGCGACCGGCAATGTCAAGAAGGGGATAAGACATCGTAAACCGGTTCAAAACCGCCTGTCCGACTTTCCGGTCACCGGAAACGATTCCTCGGCCCTCCCTCCGCTCGGTCCCGGTTCCGCCTTCGGATTTGACTCCTCAACCTCTGTTTCTTTCGCTCCAGCCTTGAAGCGCACCCATCCACAACGCAGTGCCTTTTCCTGTCACGGCACTGGTCGCACGACGTTTCCCGTGGATTGCTCGACCACGTGCAATCCGCCCCCTTAGACTCGCATGGGTCACAAGGGGCCTTTTCCTCATCGCCGTCCCGAGTTTTCCGCTTCTTAGTCGCGGGATTTTCCGGCCCCAGTTCACGCAGTTCCAACATCTGACTCAACTTGTCCTTTCGAGCCTTCTGGAATGCGTCCGCCTGACGTTTCCGTTCCGCCACAAGGTTCACCGGGGTAGCAATTTCCTTTTGCTTCCCTTTTCCTTCCGGAGACGGTGTACTTTCTGCCGAACCTTCCGAGTCTGACTCTGACTCGTCCTGAACATTATTCTGGAAGAACTTTTTAGTTGATTCAAGAACCTTTTCCGCTGGACATTTCCGACTCACCTGTTCCTTTTCCGCCCTCTCCGCAGCAACTTTCTCCACAGCCGCCTTCTCTGCAGCAGCTTTGTCCGCAGCAGCTTTCCGTGCCGCGTTCCATTTCTGTTTCTCTTCACGGACGCGTTCCTCCTCCTCGCGGCGTTCACGTTCCCTCCTCTCCTGCTCCTTCTGCTCTTTCTCCCGACGTTCCTTCTCTTTCCGCGCAGCTTCCTCAGCCTCGCGTTTTTCGGCCAATTCCTTTTGCGCGAGCATATCAGCGAAATGCTGTTTCATCTCGGCGCTGGACATTTTAGAGAAGTCTACTGGAGCACTCATGATGGAATGGACAGAAGACGCGTTTGTTCCTCAGCCTATTTTTTAGAACTCCGACGCATTTGTTCACAGCTCACGTGATCCGACCTGTGGTCTCACGGGGCTCGACCTTAGAAGGGAGATACTGTTACGACCATTCATTTCCGACTTCCGACCCTCAGTTCCGCCACACCTTCCGCCCTCCGATATTTCCGCAACACATTCCGCCCTCCGATACTTCCGACATTCCGCCCATTGTTCTATTCCTTTGTTCTTTCGACTCTATTACTCGGACCCACCGGACCCGTTTCATCTTCATCAAAACCACATATCCGGTCACCCTTGTAATTCGTTGTCAGATATGTTTTCCCGACCCCTTGTTCTTTGCCATTATTCTACCTTACCCTGAACCCCCTTGTAGTCCCATTGTTCCCAATAGTTAGTTCCCACGCATTGTCTACTCGACTTCCGCTTCCCCCGGAATTTGCTTAGTACTATGTCATTACCTGTTGTCTCAGCTCTTTGTATAAAAGCCTGTCATGTATGTCTCTTATTCTGCAATCAGATAATCGCCTTCGATACTTGATTTCCTTCGCTCCATCTCCTGTTCTTAGCACAGCGAGTCTAGCAAGATCTCAGTCTCTCCGCTTTCCGTCTTTCCGCCTTCCGCCTCAGTTCCGACCCAAGTTCCGACCAAACCTTTGGTTCAGTACTTTCCAACTTCCGACTCAGTTCCGAAATACTTAGGAGGATAGTTCATCGGGGGCGCAACCTATAAGTTGAAGCCGCTGTCCTTTCCAGTTCCGACTTAGTGGAAATCTCGATACGTAACATCCGAAAATCCGACCTTAATGAAGTCTGGTTTCAGCCATTCAGAGTAGTCTCCTGAGAAAGCATTAACAATTGAATCAAGAGTTTGGAGAATGGCTTCAAGCCCGTGGAGAAGTTTTTCGCGGCATCCTGTTGCTTTAACCTATCAAGGAAACTTCCCCTAGCTTGTAACACAGGTAACTCGTTGGAGAGCATCGTTTGACGGTAATTCTGTTCTAGTAGCGCGAGTGCCCCCTTGGTCTCCAGAATCTCCAGAATTGACCAAAATAAAACCCATATAAACGACTCCAGGTCATCAATTACTTGGTGCACAACTTGCGTTCCAGAGTCCCAAGCAACAATCAGCGCCTGAGACATGAAAGGCAGCGTACCCTAGAACCATGTAAATCACAAGCCGCACACAACAACTAAAGACCCACTGAGCGATGCTTGCTAATTCCTGCTTCTGATCCATCCAACGAATCGCCTGGTCCCCATTGCATATGAATCCCACACATCTAGTAACTTCTCGAGTCATGGCAAAACTGAAGCAAACATAAAAAAACGAAAGGACTGATGTGAAAGACGGTATGTACTCTGTCACAGGCGGCCGCTCAGCTTCATCCATCAGCATGATGTTCCCGATGCTTATGTCACGGTGCAACCAGCCGTTCTTAAACAGCCCAAAATGCCCTGTCAATCACCATTATAGGTCAATCATGTCCGATGCCCTCTTCGTTCACATACCCAACATGGCGTGCACTATGCAACGCACGAGCAATCGAGGACTTTGTGCAGCTCACAGTGACGTCCCTCGGGTCTCAAAAACAGATCGCATATGTATTCGTTCGTCAGGCCTAACCCGGCATATGGCTCTGGCGCACACATGGGCCAATACGTTGCATCATCAGGTATGAGCTTATCCATTCCGTCCTTGACAGGGTATGAGGCAAGGATGTCTGGCAGTCCAAATCCACCCGATAACGCTCGAAACATTGTGCCTTCTTCGTTATGGGTTTTCAATGGCCATGAATCTTTCAGAATGACAGTGTCCGGCAAGAGAAAAGATATGCCTCCCTTCAACCTCAAGGGTTCTCGACCGTCAGTCTCCTTTCCAGGCTGAGAACGCGGGGGTTGGTGACTTCGTAAGTTATACCGGTGAGTGGACGGAGGTTGAGCGGGAGAACCATTGGTGGCGGTTGCACCTTCAAACCCAATTGTTAACTACTGGCCCAGATCTCTAAATGTCAAAACGCACCCTTCTTGACCAAAAGATACACACGCGTTGCTGGTCCACGAACGCAACGTCGGTCACAAAGTGTTTTCGAAATCTTGAATATACCCCTCTTGGAAATTGCAATGTCTGTGATGGTACGAGTAGTATCGATTCCAGCGTGGTTTGTGTCGGTCCAAGAATTAATCCCAACCACTCCGCAGACAAATCCTTTAAAGCCTCCCTCCTTCGAGAGGTCAAGTTCCGGCGTAACAACCAGACCCATGCGAGAATAAAATCCGAAGTGCACCCCCATCGTTGCGTTATTGAAATGGATAACAGTGACGAAGAGTCTATCCAATTGGTGTGTGAACATACAGCACACGTACGTGCTTGACTGCAGGATCAAACCAGGCCAGTTATTCTTCACCTCTATGCAAATTTCAGCCTCGTTCCATGAGAGCTTCAGCTTCGAGCCTCGGCTCTCACCAACAGACTGACAACCAACAAGGTCTGGTTTTAGGGGGGAGTCTGTGTCAAGTCCTTCAGCCATTTCCCGACCGTACACGTAAAACTGAAGACCTCGGTGGATATTGCCATTCGGCAGCTTTTGGGAGGAGATGGACAGAATCTGGTTGAGTAACCACTCCAACGGCGCATAATGAGCGCTTTCTGGACCAGTGCGGCTGGGCCATTCCTTGAAAGTGTCGGTTGGGCTGTCCCAGAACACGCCAGGTTTCAGTTTGGATAGGACAGTGTCGACAATTTTTTTATCCACCCGACAGCGCTCTTCAAGCAGAGAATTACTCTCGAATATCGCACCGGAGAATTCGCCCTTCATCAGCTTTTTCAAATCATCCTGGGTCCGAATGTGTGATTCATGAGATTTACTGGGACTGACGCTATATGGTGTTCTCGTCATCAACGGAAGCTTGAGAGATTGGGGCGGTGTTGATGGCATCTGGAATAACAAATATCGAGAATTAGAGGCAGACAACAAGTAAAGAACTATGTTGTGCGAGTCTGAGAGGCAGAGCTGTTGTCAACATGCGGACAAGTCATGTGACAAGTGAACCATCTACATTCTTGCGGTGTGTTGGTGGTAGCGGCCTCAAGGTTAAATACCAATAATGTGCCGTGCGCTGCCTCAGACGGTACTAAGGCTGCCGATCTCAAATATCCATAATTCTCTAAATTGGTCTTTTTGATGTATATAGTAAATCTAATTATTGTGTCCTACTGGCATAATTCTGCTTGCCTCCCGCCCTCTCACACCTTCTTAGCAAGCTTCCTTATAGCCTTTCTAGCCACTCCTTTGATGAAATTTGCGTCACCCCATGACATCCCGATGTTGGCCATGAGCACATCAGCCATCACCTCCTTCAGTTCATTTAGGAAGTAAATGTTGTTTGCTTCAAATTTACCTTTGAATTCATCAATGTTCCGCCCCCTAGCCTCAGGCCAATTACGGACATCGTCAAGAAACTCTTCGATGCTTGGGTAAGCGATGTCACCGGGAGTCGCAGGGGTCAACTGTTCCGGTCTCTTGTCAGGATTGACTGGAGTAACAGGGTGGTTCAGGACCATGTTCTGAGCAAACATTCGATAGTCAATTGGTGGGAACATCGTCATAGGAAATGATCCTTGAAGACCCAATGCAGCGCCAGGCAGGTTCGCCGTTGACCCTTCATTGGTCTTCTCTTTTTGAATGGAGTCTTTGCGATAATGGAAACCTTCGAAGTGAGTGTTGTTTGGAGGAACTTTCAGAGTGACCCCGTGAATGTTAGAAACCTAAATTCGCATTATTAGCAGTGAGTAATACATATAAATGCAAAGGTTGTACTCACCAAGGCTGTTACCCAGGACTGGAGTTGGCACCATGATAAATGCGTGTGCTCTCCATTATTATTCAGTTTGCAGACTTTTGAAGCACATGCCAGTTTGCCACAGTTTGAATACTCTGCCTTCAACGCCTCCATGAAATCCCTTTCCCGTTTTGTCGGTAGGCCATGCTCTTCGATCTCAGATCCTTCAGTGTCAGAATCGGCATTCAAGGCCTGAATACGAGCTTTCTTCTTTTTGCCCCTGCCAGCTGCATTTGTCACAGTTTTGTCCCTTTTCCTGGAAAGTGTATGGTGAAGCGATGCGATGTACTATAATTCTTATAATATCAGATGCGGCTGCCATGCGAAGTCACACGCACACGTACACTTTCATCCAGAACGATGTCTACTTCCACACCACTGGCATCTCCCTTTTTCTTCCTTGCCTGAGCGCCCTTCACATCATCCTTGAGGTTGTCCCAGTCCTCTTCTTTTGCCAGTTTCGAAAGGTGTTTATCTCGCACACCTTTGAGCCGGTAAGCTAGGTGGGGCATTTTTTTCACTGTTTGATAGCACCCTATCGCTTTGAAGATATGTTCCTCGCCCTTCTTGTAACTGACATTGGCAGGAAGCTTCACAAGCTCAACAAACCCTTCGGCTTCAGTGCCGTCCGGAACACGCAAGATAATTACTAGGCCGTGAAATAAGCATCAAATTATAAATGAAAAATATGATCGCATACCAGGTTCATCAATATCCTTTACCTGTTTGGGAACTGCCACCTCTACTAACTTCAGACTCTGTGTCTCGATTAAGGTCGTTGGGCTCGGCTTCAGACTCGGATGCACTTTGAGCCGCCTGGGTCTCTTCCTCATATGAAGACCCTGACTCAGATTCTAAGTCTTCAAAAGTTACTTTTTTTGCCGCCTGACATTTCGGTCAAAAAGTGCTAGTAGTTTGAACAGATTCTAAATAACTGGTGAGCTTGAAATAGCATCATTATATATAAACTGACCTTTGCCCTGAATTCCCGCTATGTCAGGTGACAGTTCCTGTAAGAACCCGGCATTTGGCCGGTTACTTACTGGTATAACTTTCTTCCGAGCCCGAGCCTTGTGATACTCGTGCCCGAGTACATATGATTCTTATCCTGCGCCCGAGCCCGAGCCCGATTTAGAGCTCATATCCGACCTTGATCCCATGCCCGTATCCCCTTAGTTACTGATTCCACTCCATCATGCATCATCCATATATTACCTCGCCCTGACCTCGCCAAGACCTCCACTAATATGTTCACCCCTGACTCGTACCCTCGCTCGTATATAAACCCCCCTGTATGCATTCCTACTCCTCAGTCTGAAAATCAACTATCGTATAACTTTGATCCTTAGTTAGTTTCCAAGCCTCGCCTCTTAAGCCAAACCTCGCCTCTTATTCGTTCGCCTCCGAAGTTGGGACTCGTGCGTAGGGTCGGCGCAGCACATAAGCTGAAGCCTAGTCCCTCTCCGACTTCCCCATCCAAACCTCGCCCCGTAACCTCGGACATTACCTCGGGTTTCGCTCCCGACCTCGGTCAACCTTACGACGGATCGTATCGTAACAGTATTTTCAGACTGCTTACACCCTACATATCCCTTTTCTTCACTATGTCCATGATAACTCGTTCCCGCACCCTTCGGGGTATATCAGAACAATGACATTTCTCGGAAGTCCCCGACGATTCACCACCATCCCCGGGGATACCCCTCACAGACCCCGCCGAGCCTAGTAACAAAGGCAAAGGTAGGGCTGACCCCGTTGACCCTTCAGGTGATCCAGGTGATGGCTCTGGAGGTTCTGACAACGATCGGGACCTCCCCAACCTGCCACCCGAGGACCTCGGTGACCTCGAGGACAACGAGCTTATGCGTCGAGTATTCATCAAGCTCGCGAAACCTCGCGAGTCCGAAGCATGAGCCAAGGTCAAGGAACCGGATAGTTATGACGGTACTGACCAGGCCAAGCTTCGCACCTTCTTCCTTCAATGCGTACTCAACTTCTGAGATTGTCCCACAGCATTCAAGACTGGGGCCTCGAAGGTGCAGTATGCTATTTCTTACCTGTCCGGCTCAGCTCTACAGTATTTCGAGCCGGCGATCCTCGGCGAAGTCCAACCCGAGCCAGATTGGCTCGAGGACTGGGACAGTTTCAAGGCCGAGCTCGAGCTCAACTTTGGCCCATACGACAACGCTGCCCAAGCTAAGATTGACCTCGAGAAGATCGTTATGAAAGAGCACCACAAGGCCGCGCGATTCTTTATCGACTTCGCCCGAGCTTCAACTCGGACTCAGTGGAACGACGCGGCCCTCCGACACTTCGCCTACAAGGGCTTGGCCAAATGAATCAAGGACGACTTACTTCACTTCCCTCGATTCTGCAGCCTCGCCGAGCTTAGGAACTTCACGCTGGAATGCGACAGCTGTTACTGGGAGCGTAAGGAATACGACACCATGATCAATGGTTGTAGCTCCCAGCCTGCACGCGCCACTAATCAGTCCAGCAGCAATGCCGCTAACAACAACCAGTCTTCCAGTGGTTCCAATAACAATAAGAACTGCAACAAGACTAACAACAACGGCAAAGGTTCCAACAACAACTCTTTGAACAACAAGAGCCAGCCCGACATATCGAGCAAGCTCGGGAAGGATGGCAAACTACTTCCCGAGGAACGCCAACGTCGGGTTGACCAGGGCCTTTGTCTGCTTTGTGGCACCAAAGGCCACATCATCAAAGACTGCCCGAAGAACAAGTCTACCAGCGGTAGCGGTTCTAAAGGTCGGGCAGCGAAGACCCCTAACGAGGGGACTTTGGCCTCCATTACGGAGGTGAAAGAATAGGTAGCAACCTCAGAACCACACTATCCGAGGATTGCGGTAACCTCACCCGTGTGCTCAGACTCAGTGCCGCTTCTCATTCATTGTCCAAAGATTCCCTTAATGTAGATCTAACCTCGCCTTCGCTTCCCAACGTCGCTTTTGTTGCATTAGTTGACTGTGGGTCCTCAAATTGTTTTATTGAATCCAGATTTGTCCAGAAGTACTCTATGCCTGCCTATCCTGTCTCTCCTATACCCTTGAAACTATTTGACGGTAGTACTAACACTACCATTACCCAAGCTCTAGACCTCTGTATCTGCTTTCCGACCGGCAAATAACAATGGGTTACCTTCTACGTAACCTCGCTCAACTCGAGTTGCTCGGTGGTACTTGGCCACAACTGGCTCACCCGCTACAATCCATCAATTGACTGGTATTGGGCAGTATTACTTTCAAGACCATCGACATAACTACGACTCCAGTGACCACGGCGACCTCAGCCCGCTCAGCTTCGGCTACGACCTCGACTCCGCCTCCGGCATCTTCACCCCCGCTTTCGAACTCGCCTCCGAAGTTGCAAGCACCGCTCGTTTCCCTAATCAATGCACCCGCTTTCATGCGCGCATCTAGATTGGAAGGGTCCGAAGTGTTTCAGCTCAATCTGGCTTCGCCTGAGCTCCTCTCCAGAGGAGCAACATCGGGAGGAAGCTCTTCCGAGCTTTCTGAGAACATTAAAAAACATGTTCCCAAAGTATATCATGAATTTGCAGATGTGTTCAGCAAAGCACGCGCTGACACTCTAGCTCCCCACCGACCCCACGATATCAAGATCAACCTTGAAGAAGGGACCTCGCCGCCTATCGGTCCCATCTACTCTCTCTCAGCTTCCGAACTCAAGGCACTTCGCGAGTTCATTGACGAGCACTTGAACATCGGTTTCATCCGACCTTCACGCTCACCTCATGGTGCACCGGTATTGTTTGTCCGCAAAAAAGATGGCTCACTTCGGTTGTGTGTCGACTTCCGAGGTTTAAACAAGATCTCGAAAAAGGATTGGTATCCATTACCATTGATTGCTGACTTACTTGATGCTCCAAAGAATGCTTGCATCTATACGAAGATTGACCTTCGTCATGCTTACCACCTTGTAAGGGTGGCCGAGGGTGACGAATGGAAAACCGCCTTCAGGACTTGTTATGGGTCTTTTGAATGGGTGGTTATGCCATTTGGTCTCACTAACGGCCCTGCTGCTTTCCAGAGATTCATGAACGAGATTTTCGCCGACCTTTTGGACATCTGTGTGGTGGTATACTTGGACGACATTCTAATCTACTCCAGTGACCCCTCCAAACATGTTGAACATGTCAAGGAAGTCTTGCGATGACTATGACTCAACAACCTCTTCGCCAAAGAAGACAAATGCGAATTTCATCGCGACTCGGTGGAATTCCTTGGCTACATACTCTCTCCCGAGGGCCTTGTTGGGTGCATTGATGCTCCTGCACCAAAATCAAGCATAATATATCCAATTTGTTGTGTGCTTTCTCAATTTCTTCTCATGTTGTTCTTGTATCATGCATCCATTTCTCTGGTTATTTTCGAAATTTTCCACTCACTCCCTATCTCCCCATTTCATCTTGTTATTCCTACTTTCACAAGCGGCTGCACCCAGCGGAGTCTGAAATGACTTCGACGCGTGAGCTCTTGGGCGCTAAAGGGCCGGGTAGTAGTACATGCGCAGTGAAACAGTTTCCCCCTCTCTCAGTGACAACTAAATTCACTGAGAGAGGCAAGTAAATTAGTCTAGCATTCTTTCGATTTATTAACCTAGAAATCCTCTGTAGTGAATTGTTTTCTAGGTAGTGTATAATATATTTATAGTGACAACTAAATTCGCTGAGAGAGTGAATTGTTTTCTAGTCTATTCTTTTGAGCAACAAGTCCATACCTACTGCCTATAATTCCTGTCCTCTACAGGGTTATGGGCCCCGGAGACACTTCTGAGAAGCTATTGGGTGTTGAGAAGCTTGCTACTGATGGAAGTAATTGGCCATTGTGGCGAGCCACTCTCATCAGCTATTTCGAGTCCAAAAATCTACTCAAGCATGTAGAAGGGAGAGTCACTCGACCTCCTGATCCTCCAGTTATGCCCCCAGGCCATATTCTTACAGAAGCTGAGGAAACTCAGATGGATAAGGCTGAGGAGAAGCTGGAGAGATACCTTGCTAGAGAAGGACAAGCCAAGACCCAAATCATCGTCTCAGTGTCAGAGTCATTAGCCCTGATGCTACAGAAGCAGAAGACAGCAAAAGAGACTTGGGATGCACTGGTCAATGAGATGACCAAAAAGCCCAAGATGGTCCTCACCAGCCTGCAGAGACAACTCCGCAGTATGAGATGTCCTGAGGATGGAGACTTGAGAGATCATTTGGACAAGGCCCAAGACCTATATGCTCGTCTTAATGAGATGGGAGCCAGAGTTTCCGAAGAAGAATTTATGGACATCATCCTTGCGTCACTTCCACCATCCTATGAGGCAGTCATGAATGCCCTTACCACTTCGCTTGAAGAATGCGGGATGCCATTGGTCCCTGATAATATTATTAGGGTACTAAAGGCTCAGTATGACAGGAAAAAAACACTCCCGCAAGAAGAGCAGGTGTTTATTGGTTCATCTACTAAGAAGGACCAGAAGGGGCAGAAGGCGCATATATGCACCAACTGCTAAAAGCCTGGACATTCTATCGAAAATTGCTGGGCTAAAGGAGGTGGTAAAGAAGGTCAAGGACCACGTCAGAAGAAAAAAGCCAAAGCCAAGAAGAAGAAGAAGGGTAAAGCAAAAGCGAATGTTGCCGAGTCCTCTTCTGAGGAAAGTGGTGATGGGCATCTTGCCTTCACCAATTTTGACGAGTGCTCTAATTTCAATCTGAGCACATCCTCAGGAGTTATAGTTATACTCGACACCGGAACGACATCGCATATGACTCCTCACAAAAATTTATTGAGGAACTACTGTCAATTCTCACAGCCGAGGACTATCCGAGCAGCCAACAAAGGCACTTTTGATGCCTTTGGTTCAGGACTGCTTGTATTATCCAACAAGGTTGGAGATAAAACAGTAGAAGTCACGTTGCAAGATACATATTATGCACCAAAAATTGCTGCTACCCTCGTCTCGATCGGTCGGTGCGATGATGCTGGCTACGACATTCGACTCGGTGGCCAGAAATGCACGATATCTAACGCTGTTGGAAAGGTATTGATGCAAGCACCGAGGGTCAATGGTTTATATCGACTAGACCTCCAGTCACCAAGTGCTCAAGCCCATATATGTTTGTCTGCCATGGAAATTCATCAAAAAATGGGGCATATCTCACAGAAGTCCCTACAACATCTATTAAATCATGGCATGATATTGGGCATTGAACTGAGCTCCACAGGCGATAGAATTGTCTGCGATGCGTGTATTCAGGCCAAGATTGCACACAAACCTCTTCCTCGAGAACCCAGAGACCGAACGTCAAAATTCGGTGACAGAATTTATTCTGATGTCTGGGGACCTGCAAGGCACCTCACAATCGATAAGAAGTCATATTATGTCTCCTTTATCGATGATTACTCAAGAGAATCGGTGATCTATCTCATGGCGAACAAATCAGAAGCATTCTCAAAGTACAAGCTCTATGAGGCTTTAATGCTTCGACAGAGAAATGTGCACATCAAGGCACTTGTTTCTGATCGAGGGGGCGAGTATACGAGCTCTGAATTCGAACAGCATCTAGCCAAACAAGGCACGAAGCATCAGTTGACGGTACACGACACACCAGAGTCTAATGGTGTTGCCGAACGTCTGAACCGAACTCTCACTGAGAGAACTCGTGCCATGCTGTTAGAATCAGGCCTTCCTAAGATATTATGGGGCTATGCAATACAGCATGCCAATTATCTTAGGAACAGGACACACACAAGAGCTCTACCGGATAAAACGCCCTACGAGATGATCCACCATGAGAAACCGAATCTCAAAGACATTCACGCGTGGGGAACTGAAGTCTATGTTAAGGTCACTCAGGGAGATAAATTGGAAGCTCGTGCCAAGAGAGCTCGGTGGATAGGAATTTCTGCGCAGAGCCATGGTCATTATATTTATTGGCCTGACTCGCACAAAGTTTCTGTCGAGCGGAATGTTGTGTTTGATTCAGAGATGAAGAAGGGAAAGGTCCCAATCATTTCTATTGAGGAATCCAAGCTACCTACGTCTAGAGAGGAGAAGAAGGCCATTCCGGCATCAGTGCCTGTGCCCGGTCGCTTAGTCAGCGAAGAGGCAAAGATCGAAGAAATTGATGAAAATGCACCAGAGGAATATCTTGAAAAGCTGCAACCTATTCAGGGAGTTGATGACAGACCTAGAGAAGCTGAACCGATAAGGAGAAGCGAAAGGATCCGTCAACAACAAGTGCAGCCGGCCCCATCAGGTCCCGTAACAAGATCTCAAACCCAGAGACAAGCTGGCGCACATATGACTACGCTAGCTTACGAGGACGTTGAGGACCATAAAGAAGTTTTATTCGACCAAGAATTATCCTCCGAGATTGATGGCATCAGTAGCTATGAGTGTGCCATCAGTGCGTTTCTAACTGACAGTCAAAACAATAACAAGGCGCCGGATTTGAGTCAAATTGAACCTAGCAATGCAGATGAAGCTCTGAATAATCCTATATGGAAGAAATCGAGACGGCTTGATGGGGTATTCAGATGCGGATTGGGGTTCACAGAGTCATAGGCGTTCGTATTCGGCATACTTATTTCAGATTGATGGAGGCACTGTTTCATGGAGTTGCCAGAAACAGTCGATAGTAGCCCTCTCATCAACTGAAGCCGAATTCGTCGCCCTGACCCATGCGGGCAAAGAGGCTCTTTGGATGCGCCATTTTATTTCTGAAATATTCCAACCACTGAACAGACCCATCAAAATTTATTCAGACAATCAATCAGCCATTGCCATCACGTATGGCACTCAACAACACACGAGAACCAAACATTTCGACATCAGATTATATTTCCTTCGAGATATAATCAAAAATCAACAAGCCAAGCTCGTTTATTTGCCAACCGAACAAATGTTGGCAGATATCCTCACCAAAGGACTTTCTAGTCCTGGAGTGAAGATCCTCAACGAGCAAATCGGAATATATTAAGCTTGAGGGGGCGTGTTGGGTGCATTGATGCTCCTGCACCAAAATCAAGCATAATATATCCAATTTGTTGTGTGCTTTCTCAATTTCTTCTCATGTTGTTCTTGTATCATGCATCCATTTCTCTGGTTATTTTCGAAATTTTCCACTCACTCCCTATCTCCCCATTTCATCTTGTTATTCCTACTTTCACAAGCGGCTGCACCCAGCGGAGTCTGAAATGACTTCGACGCGCGAGCTCTTGGGCGCTAAAGGGCCGGGTAGTAGTACATGCGCAGTGAAACAGTTTCCCCCTCTCTCAGTGACAACTAAATTCACTGAGAGAGGCAAGTAAATTAGTCTAGCATTTTTTCGATTTATTAACCTAGAAATCCTCTGTAGTGAATTGTTTTCTAGGTAGTGTATAATATATTTATAGTGACAACTAAATTCACTGAGAGAGTGAATTGTTTTCTAGTCTATTCTTTTGAGCAACAAGTCCATACCTACTGCCTATAATTCCTGTCCTCTACAGGAGGGCCTTCTGGATGTCCTCCAGTGTGGCTGCGTCTTGCAGCCTGATCTCCTCTGCCTGGTGGAGTTCCTTGCCGATTGCCATTAGGGCGGAGGCGGCGTTGTCAAGCTGCGATGCCAGCTGATCGTGCTTGTGGCGTGTCAGCGTGCTTCGGCGCAGCGCAGCCTGCACCTACTTGTTCAGGGCCTCTGCCGTCTTGTGGTCTATGGCGTGAGCTCTCAAGCTCTTGCCACTGGAGCTCGAGTATTCCAAGCCCTGACCATCGTCTGGGGCTCGTCTTTTTTGCCGTCATCCCCCTTCAGGGATGATCGTCGTCGCTCTACTTCGTGAGCATCGGTTCGAGTCGTGGCTTTGTGCCCGCCTCAATGTTGATGCTCTGCCGTCTGACGACGGCGAGACTTCTCTGCCCTTTCCCTTGTCTCTGGGCAGAGGGCAATTGTTACGTATCGAGATTTCCACTAAGTCGGAATTGGAAAGGACAGCGGCTTCAACTTATAGCTTGCGCCCCCAATGAACTATCGTCCTAAGTATTTCGGAACTGAGTCGGAGGTCGGAAAGTATTGAACTAGAGGTTGGTCAGAACTTGAGTCGGAACTGAGGCGGAAGGCGGAAGACGGAAGGCGGAAGACGGAAGGCGGGGAGAGACTGAGATCTTGCTAGACTCGCTGTGCTAAGAACAGGAGATGGAGCGAAGGAAATCAAGTATCGAAGGTGATTATCTGATTGCAGAATAACAGACATACATGAGGGGGTTTTATACAAAGAGCTGAGACAACAGGTAATGATATGGTACTAAGCAAATTCCGGGGGAAGCGGAAGTCGAGTAGACAATGCGTGGGAACTAACTATTGGGAACGATGGGACTACAAGGGGGGTTCAGGGTAAGGTAGAACAATGGCAAAGAACAAGGGGTCGGGAAAACATATCTGACAACGAACTACAAGGGTGACCGGATATGTGGTCCTGATGGACGGTGAGGTGGGTCCGGTTGGTCCGAGTAATAGAGTTGAAAGAACAAGGGAAATGTACAAGGGGCGGAATGTCAGAAATAACGGAGGGGCGGAAGGTGTTGCGGAAATATCGGAGGGGCGGAAGGTGTGGCGGAACTGAGGGTCGGAAGTCGGAAATGAACGGTCGTAACAGGAATGGGGGGGCGGCGTCGGCTGGTTGCCTGGTCTCGTCTCTTCCTCAGCCACACTCGATGAGACGTGGTCGGGGTTTTCCTCGTCCTCCACTAGGGGGATGAGGGCAGTGAGATCTACGATCTCTCCGTCTTCTAATGTCCTGGACTCTTGGTCCAGGGTAGCGTCAGCCGTCATGTCGCTGGGCTGCACCTGGGGCGTGGACCGCGAGCTTGTTGCTCGTGTCCGTCTTCGACTGCGTGGAATCATCATGCTTGCAGCCGACAGTAGAAGGTCTACTGGAGGGTCTCAACAATGTTTAGTCGTCGACGCAGCGATCTTTTTCAAGATTGCTTCGAATCCACAATCGGTTGGTCGCGTGGAGATCAACTGCAGGATAGTTCAAAAAGGTGTAAAGATGACGATCTTTGACCTTGTATCACAAGGGCACTGCAGAACTTGACCAAATAGTGGTATTCTGAATGCTACGTAGTGACAGTGTAAGGTTAACATGCGATGGGAACCGCTGGCCGGTTCCCACGCATAAACTATACAGTGGGTCCCTAAGGGGCCCACTGGGATTATGTGATAACTAGAGTACATGTATGGTATCTAGGTTATTTACACATATGGCAAGCCACCACCGTCCATGCAGAATAGCACCCTCTGTAAGAGGTGGCACAGGTTTGCAGCCGAGACACAAGAGGCTTTTTGGAAGGAGCTTGAGGATGGATCCATGACCAAGCCTGAGTCCAATGAAGAACTGGTGGATCCCAGATCTTTACTGCATGGGAAAAATTCAGGTAAGTGCAATTTGGATGCAGAAGACGGACCAGAAGAACGTGTAAGCAAGACAATGGCCCACTCTAACTCCACAGGCGTACATGACACTAAAAACCCTGGTACGTCAGCTTCAGTGATCAGCAGAGCTCATCACGTACTTACCACGGCGTGCAGGCTCTAATCCTGTGCATGAGCATGGGGCTCCCACGAGAGGGGAACAGGGACAAAATGATGCAACATTTAGTGAGGCTGGAGGCAACCAGTATTTATTGAGTACCTTTAAACCTCATGAGTGCTGATGACTTACCCCAGCAGTAGCACATGCGCTAGGGCAGAAATGACCATGTAATATATCAGATATACCAAAGCGCAATCAGCTGACATATATCTTATCCTAATCGAAGCCCTGGCACATGCGTGGAGATAGATATTGGACAGGCCTCGCAGGATTACACTAGTAAGTATCAAATAATGCAGGGGTGATGAACACTGACAAGGATATATATGTAGGACATCAATCTTGTGGCCTGAAACAGACAGAGTCATGGCCATTCACGGACATATGATCACAGCTACCATAGAGGGGATGAGCATTGAAAATATCAAACAGAAGGAAAGGAGGGAGGCTTACCAATATGTCCAGCACCAATGGGGGGAAATCACTTGCTAAAAAGAATTGTCTGAGTTGACCAAGGATGAGAAAATACTCAAAAGCAAGCTCCAGGTCAGTGCAAGGCATATGACAGCCAATCAGTGACTTACTCTTATGTAAAATGTTATTGTTTGACACGTCTTTAAACAACTTACCGGTATCTGGACCACCAGGAAAAAATCGGGGGAACAAGAGCTGCTTCCAGGGCCGCCTCGCACAGGTGCACCCCAGGGTGGATGAGAGTGGCATGGAGTTGTTGACACCCCTCTTTACAGAGGATGTTTCCCATCCTGAGAATTGCAAGGTCTTCAATAAAGTAGCAGATATGGCTGTGGATGAAATCAACGTGAGTTTGTATTATAAATGGTGACTACCCAATGACCTACCCAGGTATCGTGGATGACGGACAAGCCTGTCCGATTTGCTGCTGCAACTCTACTCGACGATTCCATTCAAGTGCGTGCTGCTATATGAATTTGCCAAGACAACTTTCCACGGCTATGTTACCAAGTATCAGGCACAAAACGACCCAGTGAAAGAAGCTATGGAGGCTGAAAACCAAAAGGTTACCAGGCATAAGTGCAGACGAGAGGACGTAAGTTTTACACATGTTATGAACTGAGGCTATATTTGATCACTCAAATATCCCAGAAAAAGACCTGGTGACTTACCATGGTGCGTAAGTTCATGGTAAACTATGACTTCAATCCTGCCCCCTTGTTGCATGTAGACTGGATGTCTGAGGAGGATAGCGAGCCAGAAGGATATGCTAAATGTGAGATGGAGATGGAGAAGACGCAGGCGATGGCTGAGTGGAGAAAGAATTTACTCCATCGTCTCAGTATCACAGGAGATCTGGGGCTTCATGACAACATGGGCTTGTTGGAGGTAGTGCAACCTGAGTGGTGATCCAAATATGGGAGTTATGGTTGAGCCAGAGTGACACATATGGACTCACATTGTGTTGACCCAGGATCGGCTGTGTTGCACGAACTGAGCCACATACACTATATGGACCTTACGGCAACCGAGTGCAAGAATATCAGATACAAGAGGATAAAAAAAAACAGGCAGGACTGACCCAGAACCTCCATTTATGGCTCCATTCCCATTTATGGTGGACCAAGGCTGGGTTGTGTCTATGTGGACTGGAAAGCATGTGGAATATGTATGAACTTGGGCATCGTACGCAAATCCACCTGGGTATGAGGGGGATGGAGAGTTTGAGATAAAGGAACATTTGGTCAATGTACTGGATGAAGACAACAACAATGATGATGATGATGAGGAAAGGGGTTGCGGTTCAGGGTGTTACGACCCGATCCCGAATACGGACCGAAGTTTGGCTTCAGCTCTTGTTTGGGGACCTCAGGTTATTCTTGGCTTCCTTTGGGTTTCCCCTCGCACTTCCCATCACTCCTGATTCCCTTTCCTAGTTAGATCCCCGTTTGCCTGACCCTTGTTCCCCTGACCATTGATCCAATCATGTTCTCTTCACAATCCTGCATGCTACTTTACTATATAGACCTCCAGTCCATGTACAGTAGCTCCTCAGTTCAGATATTGAATTAGCTTATCGTACTTGAGACCCTCTGCTTGATATCAAAACCTGTATCTCGGCTTATAGCCAAGACCGCTCCTGAAATCAGGGTGGAACATAGAGTGGGCGCAACCCAAGAGGTTGAAGCCAAGCCCTCTGACCTGAGACCCAAGTTCGGCCTGGTATAGCCAAACAGCAGTAGGAACACAACCTTAACAGTATATCTGAACTCTCTACACTCTTTGTTCAGAATGCCGATTACCTGATCTTATACCCATGCCGAAGGCAGCCGCGTAACACCGACAATTGAAGCTCGGCGTGTAAGGGCAACCCTGGCTGGCTGTGGAGATCACACTACCACACAACTGACAAGGGGAAAACCAAAGAGAAAAGTCTAAGGACCCCCAATGTCAGCGAGCCCATATTATACTACGCTGCGCAGCCAGGGACAACACTTGGCACCCGCCATCAACCCTGCATCCCCCTGACCTCCCTGACCCTTGATCGACCCTTGATGCCACCTATTATGCGAGTCACTTGATTTCCGACACTGTTCCGAGAGCGGAAGTCGGAAATTGGAGTGGAACTGGCGAAGCGAACAGAACTGGTGGAAGTTCTCCCAGAAGTGGAATCATTTCTGAAAGCGGAGGCGGAGATGGAATCGGAACCGGAACCGGAGTCGGAAATGGAGTTGGAACTGGGTGTGGTGTTGGAACTGGAAATGGAAAACAGGGTGTCCCCTGACACGGTGTGCATGAGGTGCTTCGAGTGTCCCAGAAAACTCCCCGTTCCGTCACCGGTATTCCAACCCTCTGTCAGTTCAACCCGCACCCCGGCGCTGAGTTATTGGTGCTGGCCGAGGGCGTGTCAGCGAAGTTCCTGAAGAACCGAGCGCTGAGCCCCCGAGCCGAGTGATCCTGGCGATGGTGGCGGAGGTGGTGATGATTCCGATTCCAGTTCCGAGCATAATTCTGATCCCGAAGTAGCAGGCCCGAGACCTAATCCCAACCCGAATGCAGCGGCAAACGGCGAGGAACAGGTTGGGCGATTGCTCATAGCTTTGGAAAAGCTCGCCGACAATGGGCTTGGTGGTGGCGGGGGCCGAAGTGACTCGAAAGCGAAACTCCGGGAACCCGACCAGTTTGATGGCTTGGACCCGAAGAAGCTCCGAGGATTTCTTCTCCAGTGCACACTGACCTTCCGTGCCAAACCCCAAGCATTCCGAGATGGTTCTACGAAAGTGAACTATCTTTTGTCCTTCCTCAAGGGAACAGCTCTGGATTATTTTGAGCCCTACCTTGCAGATGACCCTGCTGATGGTCCCGTATGGGCTTCGGATTATATGGCATTCACGGAAGAGCTCTACCTGAATTTCGGTCCTTACGATCAAGTTGTGGATGCCGAAATTGAGCTCGAGAATTTGGTCATGAAGGATAACCACAAGGCAACTCGGTTTTTCATCGAATTCTACAGAATCGCATCTGTCCTTCAGTATAATGATTCGGCTTTGCATCGCCAAGCCTATTTGGCTTTGCCGAAGCGAATCAAGGATGAAATGGTGCACTTCGACAAACCCTGAACCCTTGACAACCTCTGAGACCTCATTCAGAAAATCGACCAAAGGTATTGGGAACGTTGCAATGAACTCTCTTGCAAGACTCATTCCACTCCCAAACCCAGGGCCAAGAACAACAAGTCGGCCAACCAAAACCAAGGCTCCCAGAACAACAACCGATGTCAAGGTCAACGTTCCGGCAACTCCAATGCCAATGCTGGTAATAACCAAGGCAAAGGCAAGGACAAGCTGAAAGGGAATAATCAGTCTGAGGGTCAGAAAAAACCCGAACCGGACAGACTCGGCAAGGACGGCAAACTCAGGCCTGCAGAACGCCAGCATCACATGGATAACAACCTCTGCTTAGTATGTGCGCAGAGTGGCCACCGTGCGAAGGAGTGTCCGAGAGCCACGTCGGCCTGGGCAGCCATGGCTTCTGACAGGAAGATGTCCGACGATAAAGCCGATAGCTCGGCTTTGGGCACGAAAAAATAGTCAGTGGCCCTACAGCCTCCGCGCATACTGAGGGTCACATTGACTTGGCTTGCGCATTGGGGGAGGTAAGAATCAATGCTTCTGCTCTCTTTTCCCCGAATTCTCTTGTAGTTAGTTTATCCTCATCCCTGCTCCCCAACCAAAAGTTTAAACCCCTAGTAGATTCCAGCTCTACTCATTGTTTCATTGAATCTGTTTTTGTAAGTAGAAATAGCCTGAAAACTGGATCCGTAGATCCAATCCCGCTCCGTTTGTTTGATGGTTGTACAAATTCGGTAATTACTGAAGCTGTAGAGCTACCTATCCATTTCCCCAATGGTCACACCCATTCCGTAGAATTTTATGTCACCCCCCTTGATTCGTCTATTTTGGTAGTTCTCAGACACAACTGGCTCACCCGCTACAATCCGTTGATTGACTGGGTATTGGGCAGTATTACATTCCGAACTACCCTCCCGGGCAGTCCTGTGGACAACCTGCCAGCTTTGGCTGCTTGCACCTCTACGGCCGAGACTGAGCCAAACCTGAGCTTGGAAGCTCCCCGAGTGGCTCTCCTGAATGCAGCGGCATTTCACCATGCCTGCAAACTAGAGGGTTCCCAATGTTTCCAGCTAAACCTGGAACAACCCAAACCCGAGACATTGGCCTGTTTGGCCTCTGTGCAACCCGATCTGGTGGATCTAAAGGATGTTCCGAAGGAGTACCATGACTTCGTGGATGTCTTTATAGTAAATCCAAGGGTGATGCCTTGGCTCCCCACCGACCCTATGATCTAAAGATCGCCCTGGAGGATGGTGCTACTCCTCCTCAACCCCTATTATACTCGCTCTCTACCTTGGAGCTTGCCACACTCCAAGCCTTCATTGATGAGCAGCTGAACTTGTGTTACATTTGGCCCACTCGGTCCTCCCACAGAGCCCCTATCCTCTTTGTCAAAAAGATGAGTGGCAAACTTTGGCTCTGCGTGGATTTCTGAGCACTCAATAAGATTACGAAGAAGGACCGCTATCCACTCCCGTTGATTACCGACTTGTTGGATGCCCCTCGAAAGGCTTGGATTTATACCAAAATTGACCTTCGGCATGCATTCCACCTCGTCGGAGTCGCCGAAGGTGACAAGTGAAAAACAGCATTCTGGACCCGGTAGGGCTCATTCGAATGGCTAGTCATGCCTTTCAGCTTGACCAATGGTCCTGCGGTTTTTCAACATTTTATGAATGACGTCTTTGGAGATATGCTTGATGTATGTGTCATTGTGTACCTTGATGACATACTCATCTACTCCGACGACCCAGTCAAACACAGGGAACACGTCCGTGAAGTATTGCGGCGTCTTCAGAAACACGGTCTCTTTGCTAAACCCGACAAATGCAAATGGCACCGAGATTCTGTGGAATTCTTAGGGTATATGCTGTCGACCAATGGATTTACCATGTCCAAAGACAAAGTCCAGACAATCCGTGATTGGCCTGAACCTCAGAAGGTAAAAGACATACAGTCCTTCCTCGGCTTTGCCAATTTTTACCACCGCTTTATCTATAACTATTCCGATATCACGGTCCCCCTAACCCGGCTTACCTGAAAAGGCACCCTGTGGGCATTTACTGAAGAATGCCGAAAGTCCTTCAATTACCTTAAGGAGGTTTTCACTTTGGCTCCAATCCTGTCGCATTGGATTCCCAACTGGCCTATGGTTGTGGAAACCGATGCCTCGGATTATGCCCTTGGCGCAATCCTGTCTGTGTTTGATGAAGAAGGCGTCCTGCACCCAGTCGCTTTCCATTCCCGAACATTTTCCAGTGCCGAATTAAATTACAATGTCCATGACAAAGAGCTATTGGCCATTTTTGAAGCATTTCAACATTGGAGACACTATCTAGAGGGCTCCAGCTCCCCTATCGACGTTGTCACTGATCACAAAAACTTGGAGTATTTTGCCACCACAAAGTTGCTAACCCGATGACAAGCCCGCTGGTCTGAATTCCTCTCACAGTTTAACCTCATTATTTGGTTCCATCCCGGAAAGCTCGGTACAAAACCCGACGCTCTAACTAGACAATGGGACACCTACCTTAAAGAGGGAGGTAATGATTATGGCTCTATCAACCTGCAAAACTTCCAACCAATTTTCACTAATCAACAACTGTCGGAATCCCTCCGAGCAACTTGTCTGCTTGAACCCGTTCTCTGGGCAAGCATTGTGATGGACTCCGAGAAGCTTCATGCCGACATACTAGCCAACCTGGCATCTGACCCTGTAGCCGCTAAGCATCTCGGCGACAGTTCCAACCCAAGATGGACACAAACCGAGGACGGTTTCCTCCACCTCGATGCCCGCATATACGTTCCCGATACCAACGATCTCCGGCTTCGAGTACTCCAGTACAAACATGATCATGTACTCTCGGGACATTTCGGTCAAAACAAGACCTTAGAACTCATCGGACAGGAATACACATGGCCTGCACTTCGGTCTTTCCTTATCGACTTTTGCAAGTCCTGCACTACCTGCTTGTGTTCAAAGTCACAGCGTCATCGGCCTTACGGCTCCCTGCAGCAGCTTCCGATACCCGAGCAACCTTGGAATTCCATCTCCATGGATTTCATTGAGCAGTTGCCGGCATCTTTGGGATTCACTGCAATCCTTGTAGTAGTTTGCCGCTTAACCAAACAGAGCATATTCATCCCAACCTATGACACAGTCACCTCCGCAGACCTTGCCCGCCTGTTCATATTGCACGTTTTCTCAAGCACGGTGTCCCTAGCCATGTGACATCCAACCGAGGTTTGGAATTCATTTTGCACTTTTTCCATTCCCTGGGCAAGGCTCTCGACATGAAACTGCATTTCACCTTGGGATATCATCCTGAAGGCGATGGTCAAACCGAACGTGTCAACCAAACTCTGGAACAGTATCTACATGTATATTGCAATTATCAACAGGACAATTGGTCCGAATTGCTACCACTCGCCGAGTTTGCGTACAACAATGCTCCCAGTGCAACTACTGGCATATCACCCTTCTTTGCCAACAAGGGATACAACCCAAACCTCACGGTTCACCCCAAATGGGACCTCGCATCCTCCCGAGCCCAAGACTTTGCAGTTGACCTTGACCAGCTTCACGCTGCCCTGAAAGAGCAAATTAAATCCGCTCAATCTCGGTATCAGGTCTCGGCCGACGTGCATTGCGCTCCTGCTCCCGAGTTCGCGATAGGATCCTCCGCATTTGTAAAAGCGCAGTTCTTCCAGACAACCCGGCCCTCGAAGAAGCTGGCTGAAAAGTACCTCGGTCCCTTTGAGATCATTCGCCAGGCTGGATCCTGAGCTTACATTCTACACTTGCCGGATAGCCTTCGGGCAGTCCACCTGGTCTTTCATGTCTCCATGCTCGAACCCGCAATCCCAAATACCATCCCGAACCGGGTTCAGTCTCCGCTGCCTCCAGTCAAGATCGACAGTGAGGCAGAGTATGAGATTTCTGAAATTCTTGATTCCAAGATAGACCGACGCCGTAGACCCTGTAACCTCCTGTACCTTGTCCGTTGGGCTGGGTATGAAGGTACCGATGAAGAGACGTCATGGGTCCTTGTGACCAAGCTCGGCCATGCGGCCAAGATTGTGACCGACTTTCACTTGGCCAAGCCTGGACCATGGGTTCCCTGAACCCCAGCTTCGGCTCCCCATTTCCTTTCTCTCATTTGACGGTCACTTTCTTAGTTAGACAAAAACAAAAAAAAACACTCTTTTGCTATGTTTTATTCTTGGCCATTTTGCTGAATAGCTACGCTTGTAGTTCTTGGCTTTCCCTCTCTCTGTCTGTCCATTCGCTCCCGTTCCATTCCCAATCCCGATGCCGAAACAAAAAAGTACCAAGAAAAAAGATTCACATAAGTATAGAAAAAACAACAAAAAAACATTAGTCAGTTGTCTTCCATAGTCTCTTCCTCATCCGCTCCTGCATTCTTTCCCCCGTCATCCCGCTCGTCTCCCCCGCTCCCATCTTCTGAACCCAAATCCGAAACCGATCCCACTTCCGCTTTTCCCTCTGTCTCGTCTCTCTCTTTCTCTTTCCCCTTACCCTTTTCCTCTGCTCCCTTTTCACCCGAACCCGAACCCCCCGCCAAATCAAACTCGCCCAAATCCGAATGCATTCCCGTCCATAAGGACACATTCTCGGCTGCAGTGGCCCACATGCGCAGCCGCTTGTTCAATTTCGAGTTGTGCCGCTCGATCCGCTGCACAAAATCCAACACCCCCCAGAGCAAATGGTTGCTCCACTCCAGCTGCTCATTTTGACGAGCCAGCAGATCCTTCACCATTTGGGAAACCTCCGCTCCCAAAAACCCATTGGGTTTCAACCCTTTGATCCCCACTCCCGACGGCCCCGCACAGATGTCTACCATCGGTATGGCTCCCGACGGCTTGACCGGAGACGTCTTGGCCTTTTTTGGCCCCAGTCCCTTGGTCGCATCCTCATCCTTCCGCTTCCGCTTCCCATCCAGGAAGCTGTACTGGACTTTCCAGTCCATGCATTGCTGGCATGCAGTTTTTCTTCCCCGTAGACACTGGGTTTGACGACGTCTACACGTGTTGCAAGGTTCATGCTAAAAAAAAAAAGTCAAAAAAGAAACTGAACCAACCCGACACGAAGACTCACCTCTTCCTCAGACTCCTCTTCGTCTGATTCCTCGGTAAACTTTCACTTCCACGATCCTGAGGCCTTTGGCTTTGCCTTAGCTGCATTATTTCGGCTGCATGCTTCATAGCCAAAAGCTGCACCTGTGCAGTTGCCAAATCCACTACGATCGGCTTGGGCGATGGGATGTGGTAATTCTGGTCCACATCGGCTTGTCGAATCGTTTCAGCTCTCAGCAATTCCAGAAGTCACTGTCACTCACGTTCAAAAACCGGCCCCCTTGCTTTCTGAGCCTCGTCGGCTTTCGCCTTCAAGGCCCGCTTCTCTGCTTCTCACGCTTCCTCGGCTTCCCCAGCTTCCTCGGCTTTCCGTGCCTCTTCGGCTAGCCGCGCTTCTTCCGCTATCCGCGCAGCTTCGGCCTGCGCCTTCCGTTCCACTTTGGCTTTTTCGGCGTCCTCCCACCGCTTCTTCTCTGCAGCTGCTTTGCACTCCTGCGGAAGTTGCCACTTCTCCTGCAACTCTTTCATCCGCTCCACAGCTTCACGCTCAGCTTGCGCGAGCTCCGCGTTGACCTCATTAACCTCATCAACCTTGTCGATGGGATTTTCACGTGCATCTGACATGATCCGTGATTCTGATGATGATGGGAGAAGACAAGAAGCAGAACGTGAAACAAAGCTTACATAACTACACCAACCCGGCAATCTCCAGGATCTCGCTTATGGCCTCATGGGTTCGGCCATAAGGGGGAGGTACTGTTATGACCCGATCCCGAATCTGGACCAAAGCTCGGCTTCGGCTCTCGTTTGGGAACCTCAGGTTATTCTCAGCTTCCTTTGGGTTTCCCCTCACACTTCCCATCACCCCTGATTCCCTTTCCTAGTTAGGTCCCCGTTTGCCTGACCCTTGTTCCCCTGACCGTTGATCCGATCATGTTCTCTTCACGACCCTGCACACTACTTTGCTATATAGACATCCAGTCCATGTACAGTAGCTCCTCAGTTCAGATATTGAATTAGCTTATCGTACTTGAGACCCTCTGCTTGATATCAAAACCTGTATCTCGGCTTATAGCCGAGACCGCTCCTGAAATCAGGGCAGAACATAGAGTGGGTGCAACCCAAGAGGTTGAAGCCAAGCCCTCCGACCTGAGACCCGAGTTCAGCCTGGTATAGCCAAGCAGCAGTACAAACACAACCTTAACACAGGGTCAGACTAGGCAAACACAGCAATTCCAGGGTCACAAGCAATAGAGGCATAGAGAGTTACCAGTCAAATTGAGGGGTGCGAGCGATAGAGCTATCAAGAATCATGTAAATAACCTAGATATCATACATGTATTCTAGTTATTACATAATCCCAGTGGGCCCCTTAGGGACCCACTGTATAGTTTATGTGTGGGAACCGGCCAGCGGTTCCCATCGCATCTTAACCTTACACTGTCACTACGTAGCATTCAGAATACCACTATTTGGTCAAGTTCTGCAGTGCCCTTGTGATACAAGGTCAAAGATCGTCATCTTTACACCTTTTTGAACTATCCTGCAGTTGATCGCCACGCGACCAACTGATTGTGGATTCGAAGCAATCTTGAAAAAGATCGCTGCGTCGACGACTAAACATTGTTGAGACCCTCCAGTAGACCTTCTACTGTCGGCTGCAAGCATGATGATTCCACGCAGTCGAAGATGGACACGAGCAACAAGCTCGTGGTCCACGCCCCAGGTGCAGCCCAGCGACATGACGGCTGACGCTACCCTGGACCAAGAGTCCAGGACATTAGAAGATGGAGAGATCGTAGATCTCACTGCCCTCATCCCCCCAGTGGAGGACGAGGAAAACCCTGACCACGTCTCATCGAGCGTGGCCGAGGAAGAGACGACGCCAGGCAACCAGCCGGCGCCGCTCCCCCATTCCCCTCTGCCCAGAGACAAGGGAAAGGGAAGAGAAGTCTCGCCGTCATCAGACAGCAGAGCATCAACATCGAGGCGGGCACAAAGCCATGACTCGAACCGATGCTCACGAAGTAGAGCGACGACGATCGTCCCTGAAGGGGGGATGATGGCAAAAAGACGAGCCCCAGATGATGGTCAGGGCTCGGAATACTTGAGCTCCAGTCGCAAGAGCTCGAGAGCTCACGCCATCAACCAAGAGACAGCAGAGGCCCTGAACAAGCAGGTGCAGGCTGCACTGCACCGAAGCACGCTGACACGCCACAAGCACGATCAGCTGGCATCACAGCTTGACAACGCCACCTCCGCCCTAATGGCAATCGGCAAGGAACTCCACCAGGCGGAGGAGATCAGGCTGCAAGATGCAGCCACGCTGGAGGACGTCCAGAAAGCCCTCCGCCCACGTGGGGAACGCGACACAACACGTCTGAGTTCGCGACCGTCCGCAGCCAACGAACGCGGTAACGATGTGGAAGACCCGCGCCGAAAGGAGCGGGACAAGCAGCGAATGCCGCCACCAGCCGTCCTGGTCGAACAGGACGTAAGGTTCAGGAATGAACCGCAAGAGAAACCGGCTGCCCCAATGGACAGCCATAAGACGATCCAACAGATCGTCAGGGAACAGGTCACCTCGTAACCTGACTCTGAAACGACGACCGAGAGCTTAGAGCTCGAAGTCGTGCACTGGCAGCGTAAAGAAGCCACAGCCAAACGCCGCCATATGTGGGCCCTCGAGCTACTAGCGAAGAATGCTGAAGAAGCGGTGGCCTACAGCCACACCGCTCAGCTGCCTGATGAGCAGCTCACGCGGGCCGTACAGGACACACAGCATGCGCGTGCAGCCTACAACAGCAGGCTGCGGATCCGCAACGCGGGACTGACCGGGGACACCAGGCACAAAATGCCCCTGGAACTCAAGCACAAAATGCTCCTGATCCTGAGCCCGATCGGGCCCCAGGGCCCGTCAGGGCATACAACAGCCTGCCCCGGGCAGTGTCACAGCCGCGCAAGCGATCCATGGCCCCAACAGAAGGCCAGGGAATCCCTGATCAGGCCGACGTCGTGCCAATGGAGCCATACGATGGGATCACATGGATGATCCGTGTGGCGTTAGCAGATGCCGCGGACACACAGAGAAGTCTGTGCTAGCGAAAGCCGGCGTGAAATTGGCTCACCCCGAGCCATACGCTGGGGGATCTGACCTCGAAGAGTTTGAGATCTTCGTGGCAGCCATCCTACAATGGCTGAAGATGAATTGCCTCCTAGGGCCAACCAGCATAGACATGCAGGTCGGTTATGTGGGCACTCGCCTCACCGGCGAATCCCAGGAGTGGTTCCTTCGAAACGTAGAACGCTTCGATCGCCAGGTCCGCAACTGGAAGCTGGAAGCTGTGATGCAAGGCCTTCAAAAAAGGTTCCTGCACACACTGACGTACCATCACGCATCAAATAAATTCGACGCGGTCATGCAGGGCATGAAAACCGTTCAGGAGATGCTGAACGAGCTCACGAAATACGCGGCACGTATGATACAGCTGCCAGACAATTACACGTTCCGGAGACGGTTCGTGTCAGCGCTGCGTGAAACACTGCGCAACGAAGTCCTCAGAAAGGGCTACAATTCCAAGAGCAGCTCAATAGAGCAACTCTTCGAGACAGCCCAGATGATCAAGGAGGCATCCCGATACAACATGGGGATGCGCCGCGCAGAAAGCGCAGCGGCAACGGCAAGCACAGCCCGGCTCACAGGGAGCAAGCCATTGACACAAACGGGCCTGACCAGGCCCAGCCTGTTCTCAAGAAGCGGAACAGTGCAATGGCAGCTGCCCCCACACCCAGCACAAGCTGGACGCCCACCTGAAGCTAAACAGCCTCAAGCGTCAGGGTCATCCCCACAACCTGCCCCACCGGCGAAAGCGTCGGGCCACCCCAGCGGCAGCCAAAACAGCACCACGTGCTTCGAATGCAGCGAACCTGGCCACAAGAGGGCAGAATGCCCCGGGCTTAAGTGCGGTATCAGGACAGCGGCCGTGAGGCACAAAGAGGAGACCGAAGATCTGGAGACGGATCTCGGTCAAAATTCTCTCCATCAAATTGATGAAGAGGGGGAGGGTGATCCCCAACCCAACGACACTCCGGACAACGGAGACGCGCCCGCTGAAGAATGGGACCCCGAGCTGTCCCAATACTATGAATGGGACAAGGAGGTGGAAGACACCACCTACAGGTCCAGTGCGATCAGATTCGCGCCGGGAGACGGCGCCGCCACGAAAGTAATGGCGGCACGCACGTCAGTCATGCCAGACAAGGCAGCCAAACTGGTGTATCACCACCGAAGCAAACACAGGACGCGGCCAACGCGCCCACGCAGTGAGAACCGTACCCTGTCGGGGTACTGGGAAATAAACGGCGTAAAAGCCCACTGCCTGCTAGATAGCGGCAGCGAAGGGGTATTGCTATCCCCTGAATTCACATGAGCTACAGGGATGAAGAGATTCTCCCTGGAGCAGCCAATCACGCTGCAGCTAGCCTGCATAGGCGACCATTCCACGATCAATTATGGAACGAACACGACCATCAAATTTGGTTGTGAAACATATGATGAATATTTTGATGTGGCGAACGTTGAATATTATGATGCCATCTTAGGGACACTGTTCCTAAGGAGGTTCGGAATAACCCTGGACTTCTCAAGCCCAGGGACAATCCCCAAGGGGAATGAAATGATCCCCACAGGCAAGGTCTCGTTCGATGATGATGGATCGACGAATGAGGACAAGGGGCCATGGGTGAGCAGGATCACCTGGGCACCGAAGCCTAACCTGGCTCATTGAAGCCAGGAGGACGAGTTGTCCCACGACTCGTCCTCGAACTCACCCTACAACCGTAGGGAGAGGCGCTCTCACCTAACAGTGAAAGCGATGGGGAAGAGGAAAGCGGTTCCGCGCGCCGCGGGACCTAATAGACGCACACAGCGCCTAATGGCTTCTAAGCCAACCACCACCATCATCTGTTAGGATGATGACCTTCCTCGCCTCCGCGAGGAATGGATGGAACGAATCACTGACCTAGTCAGTGGAATTCCATTAGAACTCCCGCCACTACGGGAGATCAACCATGAGATCAATCTCATTGATCCCAAAAAGCACATGCGGTATCGACTACCAAAATGCCCCAAACACTTCTGAGAGGAACTGTCGGCTAAGATAGAAAGATACACCACTGCAAAGTGGTGGATTCCGGCAGTAGCGCAGCAGGCCATGCCCATGCTGTGTGTGCCAAAGAAGAATGGTACATTGCGAACCATCTTCGATCTGTGCCAGCAGAACGAGAACATGGTGAAGGACGTCATGCCCTTCCTGGATCAGGATATCATCCGCAACGATATGGCTCACTGCCAGTATCGAACAAAACTCGATATGTTGGAAGCATACAAGCAGATCCGGATCCATCCAGAGCACGTAGCAAAGACCGCCTTTGCTATGAGGCTTGGCACCGTTAGGACCCAGGTGAGACAGATGGGAGACTGTAACGCCCCATCAACATTCCAATGGCTGATGACAGCCATTTTCCACGACTGCATAGGTCGCTTCGTCCATGTATACGAATGGAGTGTCTCGGCCACATCATCGATGGCTGAGGGGTACATGCCGATGAGGATAAGATGCAATGCATCCACGAGTGGCATAGGCCACGGACGTTCAACAACGTCCAGCGTTTCCTCGGGCTGGTACAGTATCTGGCACACTACATGCCAGATGTTAGCATATATACCACCCCGCTATCAGGCTGTGCGCATAATAACCGTCCATTCGAATGGACTCCACTACTAGGCAAATGCTGGCAAAGCATTAAGGCATTGGCCTGTAAGGCCCCGATCCTGCGTCCAGTAGACGCACGGTGCCCAGAGCCGATCTGGGTGATCACCAATGGGTCAAAAGCCAGTGTCGGTGTGGTCTACGGCCAAGGTCCCGACTGGAAAACCTGTTGGCCCGCCGGCTTCTTGTCAAAGAAGTTCAGCATTGCTCAGCAACACTACCGGACTCACGAGCACGAGACAATCGTGGTGCTCGAGGCTCTCATGAAATGGGAGGACAAACTGCTGGGGCAAAGGTTCACCCTCATCACAGACCACAAAGGGCTACAGTACTTCGAGACCCAGAAGAGCCTGTCTGACTGCCAGGTCAGATGGTGGGAGTTTCTCTCCCAGTTCAACTTCAACACTGTACATGTTGGCGGTGTAGAGAACAAGGTAGCAGACTGCCTGTCGCGCTACTACGAGAACGACACGAGTGATGACAATCACCCGGACCACGTCTTCGTAAACGCAGATGCGCATTTAGACCCGGATGGTGAGTTATTGCCCACCGACCGGTATATCGAGCTGCAAACAGCGGCGATGAGACGGTCTAAACGCCTCGCTGAGAATACAGAGGTGAGAATAACGGAATCCGCCACATTAAACAAGGGCTCACAAAAGCCTGTGAACGTCGCCGCATCGTGCGACAACGACGACGATGATGTCAGAGTCATCGCCGCAGGAAATGACGGCGCGCCCCTGCGCTGGATCGTCAAGCAATGCGTAGACCTGTCTAAGGTATTATGAGACGCGTACCATAGGGACACCATGTCACAAAGATCATGGTGCACCCGGACGTGCACCCGAGATTCGGAATACAGGACGGGCTAATCTGGACAAAAAACCAGCTCAAAAGAGACGTCATTGCCGTCCCCCGCTCTGTTCTTCAAGGGGGAAGGAGGCTGATTGAAATCATCATCGATCAGGCACATCAGATAGTCGGTCACTACGGCCATCTGCAGACCTCGAACTACGTTTGAAGATCATATTGGTGGCCGGGCATGAGCCCAGACATAGAGTCATTCTGCACATCGTGCGCGAAGTGCCAGATGATGAAAACCAGGCCACAACGGCCCAAAGGCCTACTACACAGCCTACCCATCCCGGATAGGCCGTGGCAGTCGATTGGCATCGACTTCATGGGGCCCCTGCCCAAATCCGATGACTGTGACTACCTGATGGTAGTCATTGACTGACTAACGTCGCTCGTACACCTCGTACCAACAATGACGAGCGTGTGAGCCAAGGGAGTAGCCTGGTTGTTCCTGAAGGAGATCGTTCGACTCCACGGAGTTCCCAACTCCATCGTCTCAGATAGAGACTCGAAATTCACGTCGATCTTTTGGCGTGAACTACAGAAACTCATGGGTACTAAGCTCCTCATGTCAACTGCCTTCCATCCCCAAACGATGGAGCCACCGAGTGGGCAAACCGCTCGATCGGTCAGATATTGCGCGCGGTCGTCAGAGACGATCAGAAGGGTTGGGCCTTGAAATGCCCAATGGTTGAGGTCGCCCTCAACAGCAACACCAGCGCGACCACAGGGTTGGCGCCCTTCGAGCTGAACCACAGCTATATGCCGCGGATAGACCTCCCCATAGCCGTGGACACCCCGTTCAAGGGGGTAGCCCAGTTCGTACATCAGGCAAAATGGAACCTGATGGCGGCACACGATGCAATCATAGAGCATCAAGTGACGCAAACGTTTCATGCAAACAAGAAACGTATGGCGAGTGACAGGTATGCGGCCAACAACCACGTCTACCTCTCGACACAGAACCTAACTCTCCCGAAAGGAAGAGCCAGAAAACTAGTCCCGCGGTACATCGGACCGTACTGCATCGTCGAGGCTCACAACGACACCTCGACGGTGACCCTTGATCTTCCCGACGAGCTGAAAAGCTGTCGTATTTCACCGGTCTTCCATTCAAGCCTCGTACGACGATACGAGGCTAACAACGATGAATTGTTCCCTCGTCGTGAGGGCAAGTCATTTTATGACTTTGGGGCGAATGACGACGAGGAGTGGCTCATCGACGGGATTATCACACATCGATGGATAAACTCAACGGACCTGGAGTTCCAGGTCCGCTGGACCCTAGGTGACGTGACATGGGAACCCATGTCATCCTGCAAGGACCTTGAAGCCCTAGATAACTATCTAGAGCTTCGGGGGGTGAGCAGGCCATGCGACCTCCCCAGACACTGCTAGACGCGTCTGTCACGTGCAGACCACGTGACACGCCGGCCATGGCATGGTTAAATTTTCACCTCGGATCTTTCCGAGGGCGCATTGCTTCTTGGAAGCCAACCACCATCATCCCCATGAAGATGATGCCCCCCAAAGATGGGATGGACGTTGATCCGTCAATGTCCACAACGCGAACAACGGCCCCGAGACAGGGGGCCGCAGATATCCTACGTGCTCCAGTAGACCAGGAGCACTGGATGATCGTGGGATGGGAGGATGCCCTCGCAATCGTCCACCCGGACCATTGCGCAACGTGCGTGGACTACACCGCGCACCTAAGGGCCGTGACAGGCACCCGCAAGGTCAAATTGCAGGACGAAGACATCAGTGACGCTGTCAATGTGGCCTGGGGATGGCTCCTGAGAGGCATCGCACGTGACGTGCGAGAGGAGCTCCTCCAGGACATCCACGACCTCAAAAAAGAGGTCAAGGAGTTGGAACGCGCGGTCAAAGACCGTGACGATGCGCTTGAAACCGAGTGTGCCAAAATAAAGGAACTGGAGCAGCAGCTGAGCGCAGCGCAGCTCCAGGTTACCCTCGTCCACACAGCCTCAAAAAGGCCGTGACATGACCCAACCACGGACCCAGTGGCCGGGCGATCATCACCACGCGCGATGGCGCCCTTGCCAGCGCGCGCAACATCAGGCCTTGTGTCCTGATTATCTGTGCCAACCCCGACAACGACAACGACGGAAGGGCAGAGCGTGCCTTCCAACGCCGTGTATGGCATCCTGGACGGATGGGAGTCCGACCCGTCTGTCTGGAAGACGTACGACCCGGGGAGGGCACAGCAGCTGGCAGAGCAGCCAAAGAAAAAGCGCAAGAAATTGCACGGCACCCCCAACACCATCAATGGGCTAGCCATTGCGAAGGAAAGCGCGATCAGCATATACCTAGCGGCGTCATCATCGCACACAATCAACGACCCCGCCCTTCAACGGCCAATAGCACATGTCGAGGCCCAGTACATCGGGCCTGGCGTGGCCCTGCCTCCACCATCGGGGACAGTTCACCCTCCCTACCTGGGGGAGGGGATGATCATCCCACTCGGAGATCCACCGGTCTCCGAGATGGGCCTCCTACCACGACCAGTAGCGAAGGCCCAACAGCGTCGTACTCAATGGTACGATGTCTGCCCGCTCGACGACCCACGCTTCGTCGAACTCCTAGCACGGGCAAAGAAACGCCACAACTCGCGCATACACGCAAGATGATCGGCGTATTCAAATGCATCGCGCCCGAACAACGCACTCGCAATCCCAAAAGGGATTGTCTCGTGATAGCGGGCGGTACCCCGCACGACATCACGGCCATCCTAAAGGGTTGGATACACAACCCCAAAGGAATCCCGTCAGCCATCCGTGACAACGCGGATGGCACCTTCAACCTAGACGACATGGATGTCTGGATGTGGTTGAAGGCCCTTGCGCCCCAGGTCAAAGGGGTTGCATCACCTCTCAGGGCGAGGCTACTCGACCTATTTGGCTCGACAGACCAATGGTCGAGCCTCGTCGACACCAGGGAAGTCCTGACGCCGCAGAGCACCAGCCTGCGGCTGTACATCATGGGCCCATACTGTCAGGGGACACCCTGTTTTCCATTTCCAGTTCCAGTTCCGACTCCATTTCCGACTCCGCTTCCGGTTCCGATTCCATCTCCGCCTCCGCTTTCGGAAATGATTCCGCTTCTGGGAGAACTTCCACCGGTTCTGTTCACTTTTCCAGTTCCACTCCAATTTCCGACTTCCGCTCTCGGAACAGTGTCGGAAATCAAGCGACTCGCATAATAGGTGGCATCAAGGGTCGATCAAGGGTCAGGGGGATGCAGGGTTGATGGCGGGTGCCAAGTGTTGTCCCTGGCTGCGCAGCGTAGTATAATACGGGCTCGCTGACATTGGGGGTCCTTAGACTTTTCTCTTTGGATTTCCCCTTGTCAGGTGAGAATCCCCTCTCTTGTATACTCTGTTCATTTATACAGACTTTGGATTTCCCCTTGTCAGTTGTGTAGTAGTGTGATCTCCACAACCAGCCAGGGTTGCCCTTACAGCAGAAAAGTCTCTCCCCTAGAGGACCGGCGGTCGTACTGCGTGTTGCATTCGCCATAGGTGCGTTCGGAATCGGAGACAGCGACTCGGAGATCGCAACATCTTCCGCGCACACGGTATACGACAGCCCCTCTTCTTACGCCGAGCTCCCAACCCCGGAAATCCCGTCCCATATTTCCCTTTCTGACATGGACCCAGATGATCGCCTTCGGAATATGGAGGAGGAATTGACGCGGAACCGGATGAAGACCGACGCGATTGAAACAGCCTTACAAACGATTTTGGCTAAGTTAGATATTCCACAAGGTGGTGGAAATGCAATGCTGGATGAGCCAGATTTTGGAAAAGCGGAACTGGCGGAAGAGTGGATGTCCGCAAAGTTGGCAAAGGTCAAACCCGCAACTCCGGCGGACTTTGACGGAGATCGGGAGAAGGGACACGCATTCTTCAACACATGCAGCATCTACTTCGCAATTATCGGAGACCTCTTTCCGAACGACCAGGCTCAGATTCACTGGACATTGTCCTTTTTCAAGTCGGATCGCGCAGCCCGTTTTGCAAACAAGGTGATCCGACATGAAGCGAAGGGGAAGGGGAACTACTTCCGGGACTGGGCCGCCTTTGAGAAAACATTTTCTGACCAGTTCTGCCCAAAAAATGAGCAGCTCACAGCCCTTACGAAGCTCGAGGGGACCAGCTGGTACCAGGCCAAGGATGCGGTCGATGACTACATTCACCGCTTCCAGGAGCTCATCGACCTTGCGGAGTATGACGACGACAAGATGATCGTCATCAAATTCCGACAAGGGCTTGAGCCGACACTCCAGAACCAAGTTGCGCTGCTTGGGGATGGAGCTCTGGATTTCGATGACCCGGAAGGGTGGTACCAAGCTGCGCGAAGGGTGTCCCTGTAAGAACCCGGCCTTTGGCCAGTTACTTACCGGTAAAACCTTCTTCCGAGCCCCAGCCTTGTGATACTCGTGCCCGAGTACATATGATCCTTATCCTGCGCCCGAGCCCGAGCCCGATTTAGAGCTCATATCCGACCTTGATCCCATGCCCGTATCCCCTTAGTTACTGATTCCGCTCCATCACGCATCATTCGTATATTCCCTCGCCCTGACCTCGGCCTCCTGACCTCGTCCTGACCTCCACTAATATGTTCGCCCCTGACTCGTACCCTCGCCCATATATAACCCCCTTGTATGCATTCCTACTCCTCAGTCTGAAAATCAACTATTGTACCCCTTCAATCATTAGCTAGTTTCTAAGCCTCGCCTCTTAAACCAAACCTCACCTCTTATTCGTTTGCCTCCGAAGTTGGGACTCGTGCGTAGGGTCGGCACAGCACATAAGCTGAAGCCAAGTCCCTCTCCGACTTCCCCATCCAAACCTCGCCCCGTAACCTCGGACCTTACCTCGGGCTTCGCTCCCGACCTCGGTCAACCTTACGACGGATCGTATCGTAACAGTATTTTCAGACTGCTTACACCCTTCGGGGTATATCAGAACAACGACGTTTCTCAGAAGCCCCCGACGACTCACCACCGTCCTCGGGGATACCCCTGGCTGACCCCACCGAGCCTAGTAACAAAGGCAAAGGTAGGCCTAACCCCGGTGACCCTTCAGGTGATCCAGGTGATGGCTCAGGAAGTTCTGACAATGATGAGGACCTCCCCAACCTGCCACCCGAGGACCTCGGTGACCTCGAGGACAACGAGCTTATGCGTCGAGTGTTCATCAAGCTCGCGAAACCTGGCGAGTCTGAAGCACGAGCCAAGGTCAAGGAACCGGATAGTTATGACGGTACTGACCAGGCCAAGCTTCGCACCTTCTTCCTTCAATGCGTGCTCAACTTTCGAGATCGTCCCACAGCTTTCAAGACTGGGGCCTCGAAGGTGCAGTATGCTATTTCTTACCTGTCGGGCTCAGCTCTACAGTACTTCGAGCCGGCGATCCTCGGCGAAGTCCAGCCCGAGCCAGACTGGCTCGAGGACTGGGACAGCTTCAAGGCCGAACTCGAGCTCAACTTCGGCCCATACGACAATGCCGCCCAAGCCGAGATCGACCTTGAGAAGATCGTCATGAAAGAGCACCACAAGGCCGCGCGATTCTTTATCGAGTTCGCCCGAGCTTCGACTCGGACTCAATGGAACGATGCGGCCCTCCGACACTTCGCCTACAAGGGCTTGGCCAAAAGAATCAAGGACGACTTACTTCACTTCCCTCGATTCCGCAGCCTCGCCGAGCTTAGGAACTTCGCGCTGGAATGCGACAGCCGTTACTGGGAGCGCAAGGAATATGATGCCATGATCAATGGTCATAACTCCCAGCATGCACCCACTGCTAATCAGTCCAGCAGCAATGCCACTAACAACAACCAGTCTTCCAGCGGTTCCAATAACAATAAGAACCGCAACAAGACTAACAACAGTGGCAAGGGTTCCAACAACAACTCTTCGAACAACAAGAGCCAGCCCGACATTTCAAGCAAGCTCGGGAAGGATGGCAAACTACTTCCCGAGGAGCGCCAACGTCGGGTCGACCAAGGCCTTTGTCTGCTTTGCGGCACCAAAGGCCACATCGTCAAGGAATGCCCGAAGAACAAGTCTACCAGCGGTAGCGGTTCTAAAGGTCGGGCAGCGAAGACCCCTAACGAGGGGACTTTGGCCTCCATTACGGAGGTGAAAAAATAGGTAGCAACCTCAGAACCACACGATCCGAGGATTGCGGTAACCTCACCCGTGTGCTCAGACTCAGCACCGCTTCTCATTCATTGTCCAAAGATTCCCTTAATGTAGATCTAACCTCGCCTTAGCTCCCCAACGTCGCTTTTGTTGCATTAGTTGACTGAGGGTCCTCAGATTGTTTTATTGAATCCAGATTTGTCCAGAAGTACTCTATGCCTGTTTATCCTGTCTCTCCTATACCCTTGAAACTATTTGACGGTAGTACTAACACTACCATTACCCAAGCTCTAGACCTCTGCATTTGCTTTCCGACTGGCGAACAACAATGGGTTACCGTCTACGTAACCTCGCTCGACTCAAGTTGCTCGATGGTACTTGGCCACAACTGGCTCACCCGCTACAATCCGTCGATTGACTGGGTATTGGGCAGTATTACTTTCAAGACCATCGACCTAACTACAGCTCCAGCGACCACGGCAACGTCAGGCCGCTCAGCTTCGGCTACGACTTCGACCTCGCCTATGGCATCTTCGCCCCCGCCTCCGACCTTGCCTCCGAACTCGCCTCCGAAGTTGCAAGCACTGCTCGTGTCCCTAATCAATGCACCCGCTTTCATGCGTGCATCTAGATTGGAAGGGTCCGAAGTGTTTCAGCTCAATCTGGATTCGCCTGAGCTCCTTGCCAGAGGGGCAACATCGGGAGAAGGTTCCTCCGAGCTTTCTGAGAATGTTAAGAAACATGTTCCCGAAGTATATCACGAATTTGCAGATGTATTCAGCAAAGCACGCGCTGACACTCTAGCTCCCCACCGACCCCACGATATCAAAATCAACCTCGAAGAAGGGACCTCGCCGCCTATCGGTCCCATCTACTCTCTCTCGGCTTCCGAGCTCAAAGCACTTCGCGAGTTCATCGACGAGCACTTGAACATCGGTTTCATCCGACCTTCACGCTCGCCTCATGGTGCACCGGTATTGTTTGTTCGCAAAAAAGATGGCTCACTTCGGTTGTGTGTCGACTTCCGAGGTTTAAACAAGATATCAAAAAAGATCGGTATCCTTGGCCATTGATTGCTGACTTACTTGATGCTCCAAAGAATGCTCGCATCTATACGAAGATTGACCTTCGTCATGCTTACCATCTCGTACGGGTGGCCGAGGGGGACGAATGGAAAACCGCCTTCAGGACTCGCTATGGGTCTTTTGAATGGTTGGTTATGCCATTTGGTCTCACTAATGGCCCTGCTGCTTTCCAGAGATTCATGAACGAGATTTTCGCCAACCTTTTGGACGTTTGTGTGGTGGTATACTTGGATGACATTCTAATCTACTCCAGTGACCCCTCCAAACATGTTGAACATGTCAAAGAAGTCTTGCGACGACTGCGACTCAACAACCTCTTCGCCAAAGAAGATAAATGCGAGTTTCATCGCGACTCGGTTGAATTCCTTGGCTACATACTCTCTCCCGAGGGCCTCACTATGGCGGACGACAAGGTAAAGGTCATTCAAGACTGGCCTGAACCTCGCAAAGTTTGCGACATCCAATCCTTCCTCGGCTTCGCCAACTTCTACCGACGTTTCATTCACAACTACTCCGACATCACCATTCCCCTCACCCGACTCACCCGCAAGGGTACCCCTTGGAACTTTTCCGAGGATTGTCGGCAGGCCTTCAACCTGCTGAAGAGGGCGTTCACTACCGCTCCTATCCTTACCCACTGGATTCCTGACCTTCCGCTAATCGTAGAGACTGATGCTTCAGATTATGCCTTAGTGGCAATCTTATCACTGCGAATCTTGGAAGGCGAACTTCATCCCGTCCCTTTCCACTCCCGCACATTCACCTCTACTGAGCTCAACTACGATGTTCACGACAAGAAGCTCCTCACCATTTTTGAAGCTTTTCAACGCTGGAGACACTACCTAGAGGGCTCTGGCGACCCTGTCGACGTTATCACCGACCACAAGAACCTCGAATACTTTTCAACAATGAAGCTCTTGACCCATCGACAAGCTCGGTGGTCAGAATACCTTTCCCAATTCAACCTCGCCATACGTTTCCGACCTGGTCGCCTCGGAACGAAGCCTGACTCTGTTACGACCGTTCATTTCCGACTTCCGACCCTCAGTTCCGCCACTCCTTCCGCCCCTCCAATAGTTCCGCACAACGTTCCGCCCCTCCGACATTTCCGACATTCCGCCCCTTGTACATTTCCCTTGTTCTTTCGACTCTATTACTCGGACCCACCGGACCCACCTCGCCATCCATCAAAACCATATATCCGGTCACCCTTGTAGTTCGTTGTCAGATATGATTTCCCGACCCCTTGTTCTTTGCCATTGTTCTACCTTACCCTGAACCCCCCTTGTAGTCCCATTGTTCCCAATTAGTTAGTTCCCACACATTGTACTCGACTTCCGCTTCCTCCGGAATTTGCTTAGTACAACACCATTACTTGTTGCTTTGCGCTTTGTATAAAAACCCCCTCATGTATGTCTGTTATTCTGCAATCAGATAATCACCTTCGATACTTGATTTCCTTCGCTCCATCTCCCGTTCTTAGCACAGCGAGTCTAGCAAGATCTCAGTCTCTCTCTCAGCCTTCCGTCTTCCGCCTTCCGCCTCAGTTCCGACTCAAGTTCCGACCAAACAGCTGGTCCAGTACTTTCCGACTTCCGGCTCATTTCCGAAATACCTAGGACGATAGTTCATTGGGGGCGCAACCTATAAGTTGAAGCCGCTGTCCTTTCCAGTTCCGACTTAGTGGAAATCTCGATACGTAACAGTATTATCTGATTCCCACCCGATAACTATCACTATGCCTCCTCGTACCACAGCTACTTCAGCTCGAGCAGGAGCTGTCGAAGCTCTCTCTTATTTTGGCAATCTTAGATCCGCAGCACCAAGGCACGCGGAACCCTCCAACAGCTCTCGTGCCGACGATGAGCTTTCCGATGCTTTTCCGCAACGTTTCGAAGAAGTTCCCGACGCTAATCCCGACGACAATCCCGACTACGACGGGAATTCGACGAGTAGCAGCGGCGAACAAACAGCAGCGTCATACCGACGCCCAGCTCCACCACCACCACCTCCAGGCGGCCCCTCCAGGCGGTCCCCCAGGCGGTCCTCCCGGCGGTCCCCCAGGCGGTCCTCCCGGCGGTCCCCCAGGCGGTCCTCCCGGCGGTCCTCCACCTCCAATTCCACCTCAGATTCCCGCCAACCCAGTTCCGCCCGCGCCAGTTCCGGATCTTGCACAAGCCATCGCCATGCTAGCCGGACAACTCCAGCGCCCGGCCCAAGCACCACCACGCCCCAAGACAAAGGTCCGCGAACCAGATCAGTTCGACGGTTCCGACCCCAAGAAGCTCCAGCCATTTCTGGTTCAGCTTCAACTCAATTTCCGTGATCGTCCCGACGCCTTTCCCGACGACGAACGAAAGGTCAATTATGCCCTTTCCTATCTCCGAGGCACGGCGCTCGACTATTTCGAACCCGCCCTCATGGATCCGTTCGCTCTCGTCGACTGGGCCGACGATTACCCCAATTTCATTTCCGAACTCCGCAGCAACTTCGGACCATTTGATATGGAAGCCGATGCGGAGAACGAACTCGATAAGCTTCGCATGAAAGACACTCATAAGATAGCTAAATATATCGTCACGTTTCAGCAGCTCGCTCCTCGAGTCCAATGGGGAGAAGCCGCACTCCGACGCCAGTTTTACATGGGCTTGCCATCCCGCATCAAGGATGAAATTGCCCGCGTCGGAAAACCCGCCACCCTTACCGACCTCCGCAACCTCGCCCAATCCATCGATTCGCGCTACTGGGAAAGACACTCCGAGATTGCTCGTGAAACTTCCGCCCAGAGCAAGAACGACAAGTCTTCTGACAAGAAGTCTGATAAAGACAAGAAGAAGACCAATTCCGGAAACACCAACTCCGGAAACAACAACAACAACAGTTCCGGATCCAACTCCGGCAACCGGAACAACAACAACACCCCTCGGAACAACCAGGCCTCTGGTTCTAACACCAACGCCCGGAAGAGTACCCCGGATCTTTCCGACAAACTTGGGAAGGACGGAAAACTAACCCCTGTAGAACGCCAGCGTCGCATGGACAACAACCTTTGCCTCTTCTGCGGCAAAGGAGGTCACGTCGCTCGCGACTGCACTCGCGCTTCCGCCTCCGCTGCTAAGGCCAAGGGCCGCGCAGCAAAGACGGAAGAGAAATCCGAAGCGGTTCCCGCTGCGGATTCAAAAAAATAGTCAGCAGTCCTCCGGCCTTCCGCACGAGCCGAGGGCTGTGTTGACCCCATTCGTGCGACAAACGAGGTTAAACTCAACGCATCCGCTCTTTCGTCCTCCGACTCTCTCTCTGTTCCGCTCACTTCTGACACCATTTCCGCACCCCCGTTTACAGCATTGGTCGACTCCGGTTCGACTCATTGTTTCCTCGATTCCGACTTTGTTTTGAAACATAAACTTCCGACCCGCAACATTCCGACTATTCCGCTCCGCCTTTTCGACGGGTCTTCCAACACGGGAATTTCCCAAGTTGTGGATCTGTCTATCCGTTTCGCTACTGGGGACAACCATGAAGTTACGTTTTACGTTACTCCGCTAGATGCTAGCTGTTCCGTTGTACTAGGACACAATTGGCTCACCCGATATAATCCGTCGATTAACTGGGCATTGGGTCAAATACAGTTCCGTACCCCGGATCAACTTCCGTCTATTCCGACGTCGTCCGCAAAGATGGCTCAGGCCTCTTCTGCAACTCCGCTCGTGGATTCAGTTCCGCACTCCGGTCCCGCTTTAGCACCTCCGCCCCTCGAAGCTCCTCGAATTGCGCTCGTTTCCGCCACCGCTTTCCGCGTATTGCAACGGCAAGAAGATACGACCGTTTTCCAGCTTCACCTCTCCGATTCGGCTTCAGTCAAGGCTCGTTCCGCCTCGACTTCCACCCCGGTCGACATGAGCTCAGTTCCGGAAGAATATCGTGACTTCCCGGACGTGTTCAATAAGGCCAAAGCCGACAAACCTGCTGAACATCGACCTTACGACTTGAAGATAGAACTGGAAGAAGGAGCATCTCCGCCCCTTGGACCGATCTACTCCCTTTCGCAAAGTGAACTCCTGACTCTCCGAGAGTTCGTCGATGAACATCTCAACATGGGCTTTATCCGCCCTTCGCTGTCTCCGCATGGCGCTCCGGTCCTCTTCGTCAAGAAGAAGGATGGATCTCTCCGCCTCTGCGTCGATTTCCGCGGACTCAATGCCCTCACTAAAAAGGACAAATATCCGCTTCCGCGCATTTCCGACTTACTCGACACCCCCCGCAGGGCGAAGATCTACACCAAAATTGACCTCCGGCACGCTTATCACCTTGTCCGCATCCGGGAAGGTGACGAGTGGAAAACCACCTTCCGCACCCGCTACGGTGCTTTTGAGTGGACTGTCATGCCTTTTGGTCTAACCAATGCTCCCGCCGCTTTTCAGCGATTCATGAACGACGTATTTTCCGACCTCCTCGACGTATGCGTTTTAGTCTACATTGACGACATCCTCATCTATTCCGACACACCGGAAAAACATCGGGAACATGTCCGCGAAGTACTCCGCCGCCTACGCAAACACCATCTCTACGCAAAAGCAGAGAAATGCGAATGGCATCGCGACACGGTCGAATACCTCGCTACATCCTCTCTCCAACAGGTCTTACCATGGCAGAGGACAAGGTCAAGGCAATTCAAGAATGGCCGGAACCCCGACGTGTTAAGGATGTGCAGTCTTTCCTTGGCTTCGCCAATTTTTACCGGCGTTTCATTTATAATTTTTCCGACATTACTGTTCCGCTCACGCGTCTCACCAGGAAGGGTGCCCCATGGAATTTCACTCCGGAATGCCGTTCCGCATTTGAAGCTCTCAAATCGGCCTTCACCACGGCTCCCATACTCGGTTTCTGGATTCCTGATGCCCAACTTGTACTCGAAACCGACGCTTCTGACTACGCGCTAGCCGCCATTCTTTCCATCATTTCACCCGACGACGGAGAAATTCATCCGATCGCCTTTCATTCCCGCACCTTTTCCGCCCCGGAACTCAACTACGACGTCCACGATAAGGAACTACTTGCGATTTTCGAAGCCTTCAAAATCTGGAGACACTACCTCGAAGGTCCAACTTATCCGATCGACGTTGTAACGGATCATAAGAACCTTGAGTATTTTGCAACCACTAAGATTTTGACTCGCCGTCAAGTCCGCTGGTCTGAATATCTCTCACAGTTCAATATGGTAATCCGTTTCCGCCCCGGAAAGCTCGGAGCAAAACCCGACGCGCTCACTAGACGTTGGGACGTCTACCCAAAAGAGGGAAGTAGCGACTATGCCAGCGTTAATCCGCACAATTTCCGCCCAGTATTCTCTACTGAGCAACTGGCATCGTCCCTGCGTGCCACAGCATTGCAATTTCCGCTACTCCGCGCCTCAATTATTATGGACACCGAGTCTCTCCATTCCGACATCCGATCCGCACTCAGTTCCGACCCCACCTCCGCAGCCCACCTCGATGACCCCACCAGTCCTGGATGGTCCCTCGATTCCGACGGATTTCTCCGGTACAAGTCCCGGATTTACGTTCCGGACACCAACGATCTACGACTTCGCGTGCTCCAGCAAAGCCACGATCATCCGCTCTCAGGACACCAAGGTCAGAACAAAACCCTCGACATAATCCGACGCACCTATACTTGGCCTCTCCTCCGCACGATGGTCCAAGACTACTGCAAGTCATGCACCACCTGTATGCGAGCCAAGCCTCAACGTCACAAACCCTACGGCCTCCTGAAGCAACTTCCGATCCCGGATCAACCCTGGAATTCGATATCCATGGATTTCATTGAGAAACTTCCTAAGTCATCCGGCTATGATACCATTCTAGTGATCGTTGACCGCCTTACAAAGCAGTCCATCTTTATTCCGACCTACGACACCATAACTTCCGCCCAGCTCGCACAGCTCTTTGTGCTCCACGTCTTTTCCAAGCACGGGATCCCTTCCCATGTCACTTCCGACCGTGGATCCGAATTCGTGTCATCCTTTTTCCGCACCCTCGGAAAGGCTCTCGACATGAAGCTCCACTTCACTTCCGGTTATCATCCCGAAGGAGACGGACAAACGGAACGTACTAATCAGACCCTTGAGCAGTATCTCCGCGTCTATTGCAACTACCAACATAGCAATTGGTCCGACCTTCTTCCGCTCGCGGAATTTGCCTACAACAACGCGCCTTCCGCTACCACCGGAATTTCACCCTTTTATGCCAACAAGGGCTACCACCCGAATCTCGCCATCCACCCTGAACGCGACCTCGCCTCTGCAAGAGCCCGAGATTTCGTTGTGGAACTTGACGACCTTCACCAGCACCTCCGAGAGAACATTACCGCTGCCCAGAAGAGATACCAAACTTCCGCCGATCGGAAACGCCTTCCGCAACCGGCATTCGAGATAGGCGACAAAGCCTTTGTCAAAGCGGAAAACTTCCGCACCACTCGCCCCTCGAAGAAGCTCTCTGAGAAATACCTTGGTCCTTACGAGATCATCGCTAAGGCCGGCAGTCGTTCTTTCACCCTCAGACTTCCTGACAATATGCGCGCAGTACATCCGGTATTCCATGTCTCCATGCTTGAACCCGCAGTTCCGAATACAATTCCGAATCGAGAACAACCTCCGCCTCCGCCAGTCGTCATCGACGGAGAACCGGAATATGAGATTTCGGAAATTCTCAACTCCAAGCTCGACAGAAGATACCGCTGCCAACTCCAGTACCTAGTCAAGTGGGCAGGCTATGAAAACACTGACGAAGAGACTTCGTGGATTTCCGCCACGGAACTTGACCACGCCTCTGACCTCGTCTCTGATTTCCACAAGTCATATCCTGACAAGCCTGGCCCCATTCCCGCGCCCTAGTCATTTCCGACCTCATTTCCGACCTCATTTCCGACACCATTGCTTTCACAGTTCTCAGGACATTTATCAAAAAAAAAAAAACGATTAATCTTCCGATATCCTATTTTCCGACACTTCAAGAAATTATCTACAGGTTTTTCGACATCTACTCCTCCCTCATGGTCTCCGCCTCGACCTCCCTTTCCGCTTCCGGATCTTTCTCCGACCCTCCTACCTCGGCGATCACCAACTCCGTGTCTACCCGTTCCCTCGTTTCCGCCCCGTTCTCCTCCTGCACCCGCGGTTCCATCCTTTCCCGGACCATCTCGTTCCGCCACCGGTACTCGCGCTTGAACTGCTCCAAGACCGCCGACATGACGGTCATCTGGTTCTGGAACGACAGCAACTGCTGTTCCTGAACCACCGCCATATCCGTCAGCAGCTTCCGGATCCCGCGTTGGGTTTTCCGGATCCCCCTCAGCGACTCCGCGATGTCTAGCAGCGGAGATGCCATGCTGAAGCGATTAAGCACAGCTGTCTCCGATGTTCCGGTCACCGGAAACCCTTCCGCCTTCTTCCCGCTTGGTCCCGGTTTTGACTTGGGGGTTTCAGGCCCCTCGGTCTCAACCCTGCGCCGTTTCCGCTCCACCCTCGCGGCACACCCATCCACCACGCAGCGGCACTTCTTGTCCCGGCACCGTTCGCAGGCCGTCTCCCGCGGATTTTCCGACCACACGCACTCCAGGCCCTTAACCTCGCACGTATCGCAAGGAGCCTTCTCCTCCTCACCGTCCCTGGACTTCCTTTTCCGGATCGCAGGATTTTCCGGTCCCAGCTCTCGCAACTCCAGTATCCGAGCCAGCTTCTCTTTCCGAGCCTGCTGGAACTCGTCCGCCCTCCGTTTCCGCTCCTCAACTACGTTCGGCATAGGAGCACTTTCCTTTTGCTTCCCCTTGCCCTCTGGAGACGGCGTGCTTTCCGCTTCCGACTCCCCCTCGGAATCGGCAACTCTCTGGCAGTTCTCTGTGAGCTCCGGAACCTCCCCACGACATTTCCGACTCACCCGGAACTTCCCTGCCTTTTCCGCCACGGCCTTTTCTTCCGCAGCCTTTTCGGCCGCATTCCGTTTCCGTTGTTCTTCACGGGCGCGCGACTCCTCCTCGCGACGCTTACGGTCACGCTCCTCCTTCTCCTTCCGTTCCTGCTCCCGACGCTCCAGTTCCTTGCGCTCCTCCTCCAGCCGCTCCCTCTCTTTCCGCGCGGCTTCCTCGGCCTCGCGCTTCTCGGCCAGTTCCTTCTGCGCAAGAATATCAGCAAAGTGCTGCTTCATCTCGGCACTGGACATTTTAGAGAAATCGACTGAAGAGCTCATGATGGAGTAAACAGAAGACGCGTCTTGTTTCCCGTCTATATTTCAAACTCCGACGCGTTTGTTCACAAGTCACGTGATTCCGACTTGTGGTCTCGCGGGGCTCGACCTTAGAAGGGAGATACTGTTACGACCGTTCATTTCCGACTTCCGACCCTCAGTTCCGCCACTCCTTCCGCCCCTCCAATAGTTCCGCACAACGTTCCGCCCCTCCGACATTTCCGACATTCCGCCCCTTGTACATTTCCCTTGTTCTTTCGACTCTATTACTCGGACCCACCGGACCCACCTCGCCATCCATCAAAACCATATATCCGGTCACCCTTGTAGTTCGTTGTCAGATATGATTTCCCGACCCCTTGTTCTTTGCCATTGTTCTACCTTACCCTGAACCCCCCTTGTAGTCCCATTGTTCCCAATTAGTTAGTTCCCACACATTGTACTCGACTTCCGCTTCCTCCGGAATTTGCTTAGTACAACACCATTACTTGTTGCTTTGCGCTTTGTATAAAAACCCCCTCATGTATGTCTGTTATTCTGCAATCAGATAATCACCTTCGATACTTGATTTCCTTCGCTCCATCTCCCGTTCTTAGCACAGCGAGTCTAGCAAGATCTCAGTCTCTCTCTCAGCCTTCCGTCTTCCGCCTTCCGCCTCAGTTCCGACTCAAGTTCCGACCAAACAGCTGGTCCAGTACTTTCCGACTTCCGGCTCATTTCCGAAATACCTAGGACGATAGTTCATTGGGGGCGCAACCTATAAGTTGAAGCCGCTGTCCTTTCCAGTTCCGACTTAGTGGAAATCTCGATACGTAACAGACTCCCTCACTAGACAATGGGATGTCTACCTTAAAGAGGGGAATAGCGACTATGCCACCATAAACCCACAGAACCTACGGCCAGTGTTTACCCAACACCAGCTGGCATCGTCCCTTAGAGCTACTAACCTTGCTCCCGTCGTACTCCGAGCCGCTTCACTGCTTGATACCGAGCAGATCTGAGCTGACATACTAGTAAACCTCCCCTCGGACCCCATAGCCAAGTCGCACCTCGGCTTGGTTAATGACCCGAGGTGGACCACAGACTCCGAGGGCCTTCTCAAGCTTGACAACCGAACCTATGTTCCAGCAGCCCAAGACCTTCGACTTCGTATCCTGCCATACAAGAATGACCACATTCTCTCGGGAGACTTCGGGGTCAACAAGACCTTGGAGTTGATCCGACGAGATTACACTTGGCCAGGGATTAGATCCTTTGTCAAAGAGTATTGCAAGACTTGCACCACTTGTATGCGAAGCAAGCCGCAACGTCACAAGCCCTATGGTCTTCTCAAACAACTCCCCATTCTCGAGAAGCCTTGGAATTCCATCTCTATGGATTTCATTGAGCAGCTTCCCCCTTCATCCAAGTTCACCTCCATCCTAGTGATTGTTGACCGCTTCACTAAGCAGGTTATCTTCATTCCAACCACAGACAAGATAACCTCGCAAGAACTCTCTCATCTCTTCGTCCTTCATGTCTTTTCCCAGCATGGATTTCCCTCGCACGTCACCTCGGACAGGGGTTCCGAGTTCGTCTCGCACTTCTGGCGTTCCCTAGGGAAAGCCTTGGACATGCGGTTGCATTTCACCTCGGGATATCATCCCGAGGGTGACGGTCAAACCGAGCGCGCTAACCAGACCTTGGAACAGCACCTCAGGATATATTGCAACTATCAGCAGTCCAATTGGGCCTCGCTCCTTCCCCTAGCTGAGTTCGCCTACAACAATGCGCCTAGCGCAACCACCGGCATCTCCCCATTCTTTGCTAATAAGGGTTACCATCCGAACCTCGCAGTTCACCCCGAGCGCGACCTCGCCTCGGCACGGGCTTGAGACTTCGTGGTTGACCTGGACGAGCTTCACCAAGAACTTCGCCGCGCCATCCTCGAGGCTCAGAAGACCTACCAAGCCTCGGCTGATGTTCGCCGCATACCCGCTCCTGATTTCCAAATCGGATCCCTCGCCTTTGTAAAGGCACAGTACTTCCGAACAACTCGGCCTACCAAGAAGCTCGCCGAGAAGTTCTTGGGTCCTTTTGAGATCATTTCCCGAGTGGGTACTCACTCCTTCACCCTTCGACTTCCAGAACACATGCATTCAGTCCATCCAGTATTCCACATATCTATGCTCGAACCAGCCTTGCCCAACACCATCCCGAACCGAGTCCAGCCACCTCCGCCCCCAGTCGTTATTGACGGCGAACCCGAGTTCGAGGTTTCCGAAATCCTTGACTCGAAGATCGATAATAGATGCAAGAGCTGCAAGTTACTCTATCTTGTTAGGTGGACTGGTTACGAAGGTACCGACGAAGAAACCTCGTGGATCCTCGCTTCCGAGCTTGATCATGCCTCAGAGCTGGTCACTGACTTCCACGAATCTTACCCGGCCAAGCCAGGACCTTTGACTGCTCTATGACCATTCCTTGTTTAACCCCCATGAACCCAGTAGCTAGATAACAAAATCCCCTCACAACCGAACAACAAAAATCGATAAAATCCAAGAAATTCCATTATTTCTCTTAGTAGTTACCCAAACATCCTCATATCCTCTCCCTCGCTCTCCTCGCTACCCTCGCCTGACTCCTCCTCATTACTACTGCTACTTCGCTCCACCAGACCCCCATGTCCTCCATAATCTGCCAAGTCCCTCGCCCCCTGCATCCGCTTCAAATAATTTCGCCTCCTCCTTATCCTCATAAACTCCACATCCGCCCGATTCATCCTATCGTTCGCCGCCCTAAACTCCCCCAACAACTCACACACCCTTTTCCCAACCTCGCCAACCTTCTGTCCCACGTCCCTCACTGCCGCTATCAACTCCCTCATCTCCGCACTTTGCTCCGACCTTTTTGTCTTCTTGTTTTTCTTCGCCCTCCGACCTTCCACCTCGGTTTCCTCCACCTCGGCTTCATTCGCCTCACTATGCCTTGCTCCCTCTGACCCCTTACCCTTCTCCTCGCTCACCCTCACCTCCATCCGCTCCACCCTCGTCTCCAGGTTCCTCTCGACCCAGTTGCTTGAGTCGTTATCCTCTGCAACCTCGTCCCGAACCTTGGCCTCTTTCCTCGGCCTCGGTCCATCCTCGGCATCCTCGCTCCTCGCTCGCTTCTTGCCCACGGCACCTGCCTGACCTTTTCCTGGGGTCGCCTTGCTGCGGCGACCTTGGGCTATGCTACAGCCCAAGGAGCGTGTCCTGCACCACATGCAGGCACCCTGGTCGGTGAGGCCGAAGTCGAGACTAATGGCCCGAAGGCACGTATAGTTGCGCTCTTCGCAGCGCGCGCACCTCGCCTCGGCCTTGGTCGCGAGTTGCCACTCACGAGGTCCCCGTCAGCGAGCTTGTACCCGTATAGGGACAAGTCGGTAGGGTGATACGAGAATAACATGCGTTTATACTGTACGAATCAGCAGCGTCCATGACCAGACAACAACGGTACTCACCTTTTCGCCATTTGGCCCTTCCTGCCACGGCTGCCGCATGTCGATGGCCCCCGTCTCATCAATTGGCAATACGCCAACTTCGGGTCGATCCTCGGGCATAACCTCACCCGAGGCTCGGTTCTTCTCAGACAGTAGTGTCTGGTCGAACGCGTTGTTCACGCTGTTCTCATCGACGGCTGAGTTGAAGAGGGCTTGAGGGCGCACCATATTTCGTTGGCACTTGGGTTCGCTGCCTCCTACCCACCCTTTTATCTAACCTCGGCTACAATTTAAGCTTCGCCTTTCCGGCTACTTAACATCGGGCCGGGATCTAGATTCGAGGATAGGTGAACCTTGTTCATATTACGGCCTCGAGGGTCTCGGCCATAAGGAGGGGATACTGTAAGAACCCAGCCTTTGGCCGGTTACTTACTGGTAGAACCTTCTTCTGAGGCCAAGCCTTGTGATATTCGTGCCCGAGTACATATGATCCTTATCCGCACCCGAGCCCAAGCCCGAGCTGGAGTTCATATCCGACCTTGATCCCATGCCCGTATCCCCTTAGTTACTGATTCCGCTCCATCACGCATCATTCGTATATTCCCTCGCCCTGACCTCGGCCTCCTGACCTCGTCCTGACCTCCACTAATATGTTCACCCCTGACTCGTACCCTCGCCCGTATATAACCCCCTTGTATGCATTCCTACTCCTCAGTCTGAAAATCAACTATCGTACCCCTTCGATCATTAGCTAGTTTCTAAGCCTCGCCTCTTAAACCAAACCTCACCTCTTAGTTGTTTGCCTCCGAAGTTGGTGACTCGTGCGTAGGGGGCGCAGCACATAAGCTGAAGCCAAGTCCCTCTCCGACTTCCCCATCCAAACCTCGCCCCGTAACCTCGGACCTTACCTCGGGCTTCGCTCCCAACCTCGGTCAACCTTACGACGGATCGTATCGTAACACCAGAGCTGATCTGGGTGATCACCGACGGGTCAAAAGCCAGTGTCGGTGCGGTCTACCGCCAAGGTCCCGACTGGAAAACCTGTCGGCCCGCCAGCTTCTTGTCAAAGAAGTTCAGCATTGCTCAGCAACACTACCGGACTCACGAGCACGAGACAATTGCAGTGCTCGAGGCTCTCATGAAATGGGAGGACAAACTGCTGGGGCAAAGGTTCACCCTCGTCACAGACCACAAAGGGCTCGAGTACTTCGAGACCCAGAAGAGCCTGTCTGACTGCCAGGTCAGATGGTGGGAGTTTCTCTCCCGGTTCAACTTCAACACCGTACATGTTGACGGTGTAGAGAACAAGGTAGCAGACTGCCTGTCGCGCTACTACGAGAACGACACGAGTGATGACAATCACCCGGACCACGTCTTCGTAAACGCAGATGCGCATTTAGACCCGGATGGTGAGTTATTTCCCACCGACCGGTATATCGAGCTGCAAACAGCGGCGATGAGACGGTCTAAACGCCTCGCTGAGAAGACAGAGGTGAGAATAACGGAATCCGCCACATTAAACAAGGGCTCACAAAAGCCTGCGAACGTCGCCGCATCGTGCGACAACGACGACGATGACGTCAGAGTCATCGCCGCAGGAAATGACGGCGTGCCCCTGCGCTGGATTGTCAAGCAAGGCGTAGACCTGTCTAAGGTATTATGAGACGCGTACCATAGGGACGCCATGTTCACAAAGATCATGGTGCACCCGGACGTGCACCCGAGATTCGGAATACAGGACGGGCTAATCTGGACAAAAAACCAGCTCAAAAGAGACGTCATTGCCGTCCCCCGCTCTGTTCTTCAAGGGGGAAGGAGGCTGATTGAAATCATCATCGATCAGGCACATCAGATAGTCGGTCACTACGGCCATCTGCAGACCTCGAACTACGTTTGAAGATCATATTGGTGGCCGGGCATGAGCCCAGACATAGAGTCATTCTGCACATCGTGCGCGAAGTGCCAGATGATGAAAACCAGGCCACAACGGCCCAAAGGCCTACTACACAGCCTACCCATCCCGGATAGGCCGTGGCAGTCGATTGGCATCGACTTCATGGGGCCCCTGCCCAAATCCGATGACTGTGACTACCTGATGGTAGTCATTGACTGACTAACGTCGCTCGTACACCTCGTACCAACAATGACGAGCGTGTGAGCCAAGGGAGTAGCCTGGTTGTTCCTGAAGGAGATCGTTCGACTCCACGGAGTTCCCAACTCCATCGTCTCAGATAGAGACTCGAAATTCACGTCGATCTTTTGGCGTAAACTACAGAAACTCATGGGTACTAAGCTCCTCATGTCAACTGCCTTCCATCCCCAAACGATGGAGCCACCGAGCGGGCAAACCGCTCGATCGGTCAGATATTGCGCGCGGTCGTCAGAGACGATCAGAAGGGTTGGGCCTTGAAATGCCCAATGGTTGAGGTCGCCCTCAACAGCAACATCAGCGTGACCACAGGGTTGGCGCCCTTTGAGCTGAACCACAGCTATATGCCGCGGATAGACCTCCCCATAGCCGTGGACACCCCGTTCAAGGGGGTAGCCCAGTTCGTACATCAGGCAAAATGGAACCTGATGCCAGCACACGATGCAATCATAGAGCATCGAGTGACGCAAACGTTTCATGCAAATAAGAAACGTATGGCGAGCGACAGGTACGCAGCCAACAACCGCGTCTACCTCTCAACACAGAACCTAACTCTCCCGAAAGGAAGAGCCTGTCAGGGGACACCCTGTTTTCCATTTCCAGTTCTGACACCACACCCAGTTCCGACTCCATTTCCGACTCCGCTTCTGGTTCCGATTCCATCTCCGCCTCCGCTTTCGGAAATGATTCCGCTTCTGGGAGAACTTCCACCAGTTCTGTTCGCCTCGCCAGTTCCACTCCAATTTCCGACTTCCACTCTCGGAACAGTGTCGGAAATCAAGCGACTCACATAATAGGTGGCATCAAGGGTCGATCAAGGGTCAGGGTGGTCAGGGAGATGCAGGGTTGATGGTGGGTGCCAAGTGTTGTCCCTGGCTGCGCAGCGTAGTATAATATGGGCTCGCTGACATTGGGGGTCCTTAGACCTTTCTCTTTGGATTTCCCCTTGTCAGGTGAGAATCCCCTCTCTTGTAGGCTCTGTTCATTTATACATACTTTGGATTTCCCCTTGTCAGTTGTGTGGTAGTGTGATCTCCACGACCAGCCAGGGTTGCCCTTACAGAGCCAGAAAACTAGTCCCGCGGTACATCGGACCGTACCGCGTCGTCGAGGCTCACAACGACGCCTCGACGGTGACCCTTGATCTTCCCGACGAGCTGAAAAGCTGACCTATTTCACCCGTCTTCCATTCAAGCCTCGTACGACAATATGAGGCTAACAACGATGAATTGTTCCTCGTTGTGAGGCCACACTGGAGACATGGCAAAATTTCCTTACTTTGGAAATCTACTGGAAATCCTAAGGACATTCCACATTTCTTCAAAATTTCCCAGTTCAGGAAATTGGATGAGAATTTAATGTTTCATCAGAGTTTTTTGACTTCAGGAAATCCTTCAAAAATTGTAAGATTATCACCTCAAAATCTTTAAGAAACTCTCAGGAAACATTTAATTTCATCTGTAATGAAACAAAATATTTATTAAACTTTCCTCAGTTTTGGAAATTCTATGAAAATGTTGGTTTCCTGAACATTTGACAGGGAAAATTTGTGGAAATCAGTGTTTCTATAGAATTTCCTGCCTGGGGAAATTTTACTGAAAATTTAGTTTCATGAAAGAGGAAATTCAATGTTTCCTGAGTGTTTCCTGAAGATTTGTAGGTGCTAATTTTGCAATTTCTGCAGGATTTCCAGCAGCCAAAAAACTCTGACAAAACATTAAATTTTCATCCAACTTCCTAAACTGGGAACTTTTGAAGAAATGTGGAATATCCTTAGGATTTCCAGTAGATTTCCAAAGTCAGGAAATTTTGCCATGTCTCCAGTGCCAAGTCATTTTATGACTTTGGGACGAATGACGACGAGGAGTGGCTCGTCGACGAGATTATTGCACATCAATGGATAAACTCAACGGACCTGGAGTTCCAGGTCCGCTGGACCCTAGGTGACGTGACATGGGAACCCATGTCATCCTGCAAGGACCTTGAAGCCCTAGATAACTATCTAGAGCTTCGGGGGGTGAGCAGGCCATGCGACCTCCCCAGACACCGCTAGACGCGTCTGTCACGTGCAGACCACGTGGCACGCCGGCCATGGCATGGTTAAATTTTCACCTCGGATCTTTCCGAGGGCGCATTGCTTCTTGGAAGCCAACCACCATCATCCCCACGAAGATGATGCCCCCCAAAGATGGGATGGATGTTGATCTGTCAACGTCCACAACGCGAACAACAGCCCCAAGACAGGGGGCCGCAGATATCCTATGTGCTCCAGTAGACCAGGAGCACTGGATGATCGTGGGATGGGAGGATGCCCTCGCAATCGTCCACCTGGATGATTGTGCAACGTGCATGGACTAGGCCGCGCACCTAAGGGCCGTGACAGGCACCTGCAAGGTCAAATTGCCGGACGAAGACATCGGCGACGCCGTCGATGCTGCCTGGGGATGGCTCCCGAGAGGCATCGCACGTGACGTGTGAGAGGAGCTCCTCTGGGATATCCACGACCTCAAAAAAGAGGTCAAGGAGTTGGAACGCACGGTCAAAGACCGTGACGACGCGCTCAAAACCGAGTGTGCCAAAATAAAGGAACTGGAGCAGCAGCTGAGCGCAATGTAGCTCCAGGTTACCCTCGTCCACGCAGCCTCAAAAAGGCCACGACATGACCCGACCACGGACCCAGTGGCCGGGACATCATCACCATGCATGACGGTGCCCTTGTCGGCGCGTGCAACATCAGGGCTTGCATCCCGATTATCAGCGCCAACCCCAACGACAACAACGATGGAAGGGCAGAGCACGCCTTCAGACGCCGCATACGGCGTCCTGGACGGATGGGAGTCCGACTCGTCCATCTGGAAGACGTACGACCCGGGGAGGGCACAGCGGCTGGCAGAGCAGCCAAAGAAAAAGCGCAAGAAATTGTTTGGCACCCCCAACACCGTCAATGGGCTAGCCATTGCGAAGGAAAGCGCGATCAGCGCATACCTAGCGGCGTCATCGTGGCACACAATCAACAACCCCGCCCTTCAACGGCCGATAGCACAGGTCGAGGCCCAGTACATCGGGCCTGGCATGGCCCTGCCTCCACCGGCGGGGACAGTTCACCCTCCCTACCCGGGGGAGGGGATGATCATGTTGGGTGCATTTATGCTCCTGCACCAAAATCAAGCATAATATGTTTGATCTATTGTATGGTGTTTCAATCTCTTCTCACATTGTTCTTGTACCATGCATTCACTTCTCTGATTATTTTCGAAAATTTCCAGTCACTCCCTATCTCTCCATTTCATTTTGTTATCTCTATTTTCACAGGCGGCTGCACCCAGCAGAGTTTGAAATGACTTCGACGCACGAGCTCTTGAGCGCTAAAGGGCCGGGTGCATGTATATGCCTTCTGAGACAGGATAGTACTCCTCTCTCAGTGACAATAAATTCACTGAGAGAGGCGAGTAGTATTCTTTGTATTTTCATAGCGTGTTGACTGAAAATCATGTAGTGAATTTGATTCTAGCTTTCTAAGAACTCTACCGAACCTTCACCGCCATAACCCCTAGTTGCTAACAAGGGTTATGGGCCCCGCAGACACTTCGCAGAAGCTTTTGGGTGTGGAGAAGCTTACAACAGATGGAAGTAATTGGCCTCTGTGGCGAGCTACTCTCACAAGTTATTTTGAGTCAAAAAATCTACTCAGGCATATGGAAGGGAGAGCCATTCGACCTCCTGATCCTCCAGTCATGCCCCCAGGCCATACTCTTACAGAAGCTGAGGAAACTCAGATTGAGAAGGCTGAGGAGAAGCTGGAGAAGTATCTTGCCAGAGAAGGAAAGGCAAAAACCCAAATAATCGTCTCAGTGTCAGAGTCACTAGCTCTGATGCTACAGAAGAAGCATACAGCAAAAGAAGTCTGGGATGCATTGGTCAATGAGATGACCAAAAAGCCCAAGATGGTCCTCACCAACCTACAGAGACAGCTTCGCAGTATGAGGTGTCCTGAGGATGGAGACTTGAGAGATCACTTGGACAAGGTCCAAGACCTCTATGCTCATCTTAATGAGATGGGAGCCAGAATTTCTGAAGGAGAGTTCACGGATATCATCCTTGCGTCACTTCCACCCTCCTATGAGGCAGTTATGAATGCCCTTACCACGTCGCTCGAAGAATGTGGAATGCCCTTAGTGCCTGATGATATTATCAGAGTACTAAAGGCTCAATATGACAGGAGAAAGACCCTTAATATTTCACAAGAAGAGCAGGCATTTATTGGTTCATCTACGAAAGGGCAGAAGTGCCGGAAAGACCCGAGGGTGCCTACATGCACTAATTGCCACAAGCCTGGACATGCTATCGAGAGTTGCTGGGCTAAAGGAGGTGGTAAAGAAGGCCAGGGGCCACGTCATAAAAAGAAAGCTAAAGCCAAAAAGAAGAAGAAGGGCAAAGCCAAGGCGAATGTTGCCAAAGAAGTGTCTTCTGAGGAGGATGAGAGTGGTAGTCCAGCCGCTTTCGCCAATTTTGACTGCTCCAATTTGAGTAGTCTATCCTTGGACACTGTTGTTATCCTCGACACTGGAACAACCGCGCATATGACCCCTCACAAGAATTTATTGAGGGATTACAGTCCATTCTCACAACCTTGCACAATTCGTGCAGCCAACAAAGGCACTTCTGATGCCTTCGGTTCAGGCTCACTTGTGCTATCTAATAGGGTTGGAGATAAATTACATTGAAGGATACGTTCTACGCGCCAAAAATGGCTGTTACCCTGATCTCAATCGGCCGGTGCGATGATGCAGGCTATAACACTCAAATAGCCGATCAGAAATGCACAAATCCAATCGTAAAGGCAGGATATTGATGCAAGCACCGAAGCTGAATGGCTTATATTGATTTGACTTACAACACACAAGTGCCGAAGCGCATATATGCGCATCAGCCATGGAGATACATCAGAAAATGGGGCACATTTCACAAAAGTCCCTACAGCATTTGCTCAACCGTGGCATGATATTAGGCATTGAATTGAGCTCAAAAGGTGACAAGGTTGTTTGCGATGCATGCATTCAAGCGAAGATTGCACATAAATCTCTTCCTCAGGAACCCAGAAGCCGATCTTCAAAATTCGGTGACAGAATTTATTCTGATGTCTGGGGACCAGTGAGACACTCCACAATTGACAAGAAATCCTATTATGTGTCTTTCATCAACGACTATTCAAGGGAATCGGTTATCTATTTGATGGCAAACAAATCGGAGGCTTTTCCAAAATACAAACTCTACGAGGCTTTGATGCTTCGACAGAGGAACGTGCACATCAAAGCACTTGTTTCTGACAGAGGGGGCGAATACACAAGCTCGGAATTCGAACAGCATTTATCCAAACAAGGCACGAAGCATCGGTTAACCGTACACGACACCCCAGAGTCAAATGGTGTTGCTGAACGTCTAAACCGAACTCTAGTTGAAAGAGCTCGTGCCATGCTATTGGAATCAAGTCTTCCTAAGACTTTGTGGGGCCATGCAATTTTGCACGCCAACTATCTTAGGAATAGGAGGCATACAAGAGCTTTGCCAGACAAAACCCCTTTTGAAATGATCCATCATGAGAAACCGAACCTGAAGGACATACATGTGTGGGGAATTGAAGTCTACGTTAAAGTCAAAGAGGGAAACAAACTAGCAGCCCGCGCCAAAAGAGCTCGGTGGATAGGAATCTCTGGACAGAGCCATGGTCACTGCATCTACTGGCCTGACTCTCAGAAGGTCTCTGTCGAGTGGAATGTTATATTTGACTCAGAGATGAAGGGGGGCAAAGCTCCAATCATTTCTATTGAAGAGTCACAGCTACCTACGTCCAAAAAAGTGATACAGGCCATTTCGGCGTCAGCACCTATGCCTAGTTGCTTAGTCAGCGAGGAGGCAAAGATCAAGGAAATTGATGATAATGAACCAGAGGAACGTCTTGAAGAGCTGCAACCCAGTCAGACTGTTGATGTCAGACCTAAAGAAGCTGCTCCAATAAGGAGAAGCGAGAGGATCCGTCAGCAGCAAGAGCAGCCAGCCCCAAGTGGTCCCGTAACAAGATCTCAAGCTAAGAGACATGCTGGTGCAGACATCACTACACTAGCTTACGAGGACATTGAAGACCATCAAGACAAGTTATTCGAACCAGATTTATCCTCTGAAACTGACAGCATCAGTGATTATAACCTTGCCATCAGTACACTTTCGACCTCCGATCAAAATAAAGATAAGGTGCTGCCGGATTTGAATCAGACCGAACCTAGCAATGCAGATGAAGCCTTAAATGATCCTATGTGGAAAGCATCGATGGATAAAGAGTACAAGGTGCTACTCAACAAAGGTGTATGGGAAGTGGTTAAACCACCTCCTGGGGAAAATATTGTTGGAAATAGATGGGTATTCCTCTGGAAACGCACTCCAGAAGGTGAACCCATTACACCTAGATCGAGGATGGTCACCCAAGGCTTTACACAAAGTTTTCGAGTCGACTACAATGAAACCTATGCACCCATTGCTCGGATGGCTTCCTTACGGATTATATGTGCCATTGCTGCCAGGAACAATTGGCTATTCACCAAATTGATGTGGACAGTGTGTATTTGAATGCTACACTGCCCGAACCTATTTACATGAGACAGCCATATGGATATGAGACCGGAGACAAAGATGATGTCCTCCTGCTGAAGAAAGCACTTTACGGCCTCAAACAGTCTGGAAGGGAATGGTACAAACATCTGAGTGGTGAATTTCTCAAGTTAGGATTCACTAAATCAGCTTCAGATGGAGCTGTATTTTGCAGACGTGGACCGAGAGGGCATGCGATTATTGCAACGGCAGCAGACGACCTCACTATCACAGCTGAGAGTCAACCAATCCTCGATGGGGTAAAGCATGACCTTGCCCAGATCTTCAGCATGAAAGATCTAGGCGAGATTCACTGGCTTTTGAACCTCAAAATCGAAAGAGATTGGAATAACAAATCGATTGCAATATCACAAGCCCCATACATCCAGAAAATCATCAAAAAAATCAATTTGGATGATGCCAAAACATTTTCCATGCCTCTCGACCCAGCCGTTAAATTATCCAGGGACCAATGCCCTTCCACAGATGAAGACAAGTAGAAGATGTCAAGAGTTCCATACAGACAAGCGATAGGATCATTGATGTGGGCAGCTGTAGCCACTCGACCAGACATTGCATTCGCAGTGTCATTACTTTCTCAATTCCTCGAAAGCCAAGTCTAACTCATTGGAATGCAGTCAAACGTGTCTTTAAATATCTAAAAGGCACGATAGACTACAAATTGACACTTGGGAAGAATCGAGACGGCCTCATTGGATATTCAGATGCGGATTGGGCTTCACAAGAGCACAGGCACTCATACTCGGCTTATATTTTTCAGATTGATGGAGGGACAGTATCATGGAGTTGTCAAAAACAATCCATAGTAGCCCTATCATCAACTGAAGCCGAATTCGTTGCCTTGACTCATGCGAGCAAAGAAGCCTTATGGATGCGCCACTTTATTTCTGAAGTATTCCAACCACTGAATTATCCCATCAAAATTTATTCAGACAATCAATCAGCCATTGCCATCGTCTATGGCACTCAACAACACACGAGGACCAAACATTTCGACATTAGATTATATTTCATTCGAGATATAGTCGAAGATGGAGAAATTAAGCTTGTGTACCTACCAACGGAACACATGCTAGCCGATCTTCTCACTAAAGGACTTCCTAGTCCTAGAGTGAGAATCTTCAACGAGAGAATCGGAATATATTAAGCTTTAGGGGGTGTGTTGGGTGCATTTATGCTCCTGCACCAAAATCAAGCATAATATGTTCGATCTATTGTATGGTGTTTCAATCTCTTCTTACATTGTTCTTGTACCATGCATTCACTTCTCTGATTATTTTCGAAAATTTCCAGTCACTCCCTATCTCTCCATTTCATTTTGTTATCTCTATTAGAGTGTTTATGTTTGCTAACAATTATCAAGTACGATAATAATTATTAGGAACGATCTAATATAACAAGAGAGCTAATATGCATTAGCCATCAGGAACATGTGACTGACGCATTGTGGAATTTGAGAGAATGAGGAGCGTTGCATTCAAACAGTGCTCATGTTAATTAGTTAAGCAGCCCCTGGTGCAAGATGTCCAGGAGCGCATTGGACGTGCGCTCCTGCATTTTGACCACCCGATCTTGCATTTCAATCACCCGGTCTTTATGAGCCAGGAGGCTCATCCGGAACTCCTTCAGTTCCTCTTCCTTCCTTGCCTCCCATTCCTCATGCCTCTCCATCATTTGCACCATCCTTGCTATCTCCCTGGATGTGTTGACACAGCTCACACTGGATGCGACTGACCCAGATTCCAGAGTGCTAGTGCTTGACCCACTGTTGCTGTCTGAATTGGAAAGTGAGCGTGAGTGTTTTTTGGTCTTTCGGTGATTGGTGGTCATAGATTTCTGCACAGCCTCTGATGCATTCTGGACCTGGGACATATGAGAACTTTTAATATATATAAATACCATGCCCCACCACCCTACTTACCTCTTTAGCCCGCTCCTTTTCCTCCTAATGGGTCTCCTTGGTAGAAAACTGCTCGCGAAACTTCCGCACTTTGGAGGCCATAGAGTCCAAGGTGGATCTTGAAGGGGAAGCGAGTGGCAGAGCAGATGTGGCCGTGCCTGGTGGACACAATGTGTTGGCTGCATCGCCAATGAGTGCGGGGTCGACCACAGCCTCCAAACCTGGAGCTGATACCGGGACACTAGAGAAAGTCGCAGGAGGGATGGGGTGCATGAGAAGTGTTTGACCTTTGAGAGCACAGCAGTGGTGTGGACGCACCTGGACGCGATTTGAACTAGTAAATTCCCACAGTTACTTAATGATTATTAGCAACGCGGTCCCAAGCTAATAGTTATTAGCAACATAAACACTCTATTTTCACAGGCGGCTGCACCCAGCAGAGTTTGAAATGACTTCGACGCGCGAGCTCTTGAGCGCTAAAGGGCCGGGTGCATGTATATGCCTTCTGAGACAGGATAGTACTCCTCTCTCAGTGACAATAAATTCACTGAGAGAGGCGAGTAGTATTCTTTGTATTTTCATAGCATGTTGACTGAAAATCATGTAGTGAATTTGATTCTAGGTATTGTATTAATATAACAGTGACACTAAATTCACTGAGAGAGTGAATTTGATTCTAGCTTTCTAAGAACTCTACCGAACCTTCCCTGCCATAACCCCTAGTTGCTAACAGATCATCCCACTCGGAGATCCACCAATCTCAGAGACGGGCCTCCTACCACGACCAGTAGCGAAGGCCCAACAGCGTCGTACTCAATGGTACGACGTCTGCCCGCTCGACGACCCACACTTCGTCAAACTCCTAGCGCGGGCAAAAGAAACACCACAACTCGTGCGCACGGGTGAGATGATCGGCATATTCAAACGCATAGAGCGTGAACAACGTGCTCACAATCCCAAAAGGGATTGCCTCGTGATATCAGGCGGCATCCCGCACGACATTGCTGCCATCCTAAAGGGTTGGATACACAACCCCAAAGGAATCCCGTCAGCCATCCGCGACAACGCGGATGGTACCTTCAACCTAGACGACATGGACGTCTGGATGTGGTTGAAGGCCCTTGCGCCCCGGGTCAAAGGGGTCGCATCACCCCTCAAGGCGAGACTACTCGACTTGTTCGGCTCGACCGACCAATTGTTGAGCCTCGTCGATGCCAGGGAAGTCCTGATGCCGCAGAGCACCAGCTTGCGGCTGTTCATCACGGGCCCATACCCCGTGGGGGGCCGATCTGGCCCCGACATCCCGCTCACCGAGATCACGAGATGGCTGGCCCGCTATGCGGGGGTCACTCGCGAGCGAGTGGCACGCATTGAACATTATGTTCAACGCAGTATCACCGGCGCGGCATTCAGTGCCGCCGCCCACGAGGGCCAACAAAAGGTCCTCGAGACCAGCCATGTGAGGGCCACGGTGCCCGACCCCTCACTCACATTCAGCTCGACCAGGAGCTGGCGCACTTCTGGCCCCCTCCCCAGGCTGAGGATCCCGCCGTTGAGGCCATGCTCTGCGAGGATGCTGGCCCCATTACTCACGCGGAACCCACCGCTAGTGGTGAGGCAGAACAGCCTCACCCAATCACCACCGTGGACACGGAGGTGCCCCCGGAGGAGTCACGTGCTCCACCGGCCCAATACGACGACGACGTCATCGTATCAGCAACTTGTCAAGATGGGTTTTTAGGCGTTAATATTGTGTATTAGTGAACACAGCGAATGCCCAAATAACTTGTGCGAATAAGTATGCCGTTCGGCGAATGGGTGAACCAATGAATGTTCACAAGGTAAGAGGGTTTGCCTAAACGGGGCTCACCCTATCTACAGTCGTAGCGAAATAGCCCGTGACTCTTGACGATGTAACGTGCAAGGTCTCACGGAAGGGCTGTCTAAGTCTCGACAATCCCTTCGCCAACAGCACAGAAAATGGTTCGAAGGCTAAGGTAACGAAGATGAAGTATGAGAACTCACCAGTGATGCCGAAGTCCTCTGCTAGTCGAAGATGGAAATCTCCAAGAGAAGACTTAAGACGGTGACCACGGCGAGGTTAAAGCTGCACAAGATGAACGACGTATGATAATTGAACTGGAGAATATACATGCGAATGTAAACTACTTATATCGAATGCTCGCAAGGTATTAGCGAATAGGAAAGAGGCCGTCGTGAGTTAGGGTCGGATAGGGGTGTGCAGTCATGATACTAATTAGATGGAATAAACATACAATAGAGTGAGGGAAGAATGCGAACGTGGAACGACGGAGAGTAAAAGGGGGCGAAGGCACTTATGGACAAAACCATGTCTTGGGACCTGCATACATGCTACCCTGCACCCACTCTTCGTTTACTGGGTTGATCCCGCATGACCTATGGAAGGGACGCCCTGCGAACACACATTGGCCATACGAACACCCAATGGGGTTGGATTAAGAAGATGATGGGGCTAATGATGAACCATCATGCCGGGTGATTGGTATCGATCATATTTGATGGCGTGCCTGCTGGCGAAATGCGCGAGCAGTGAACAGCGGTTCGGAGGATGGGGCGAACAGCAAGTAGGGTGGACGTAGAGGAGGAGTGGTCGGTAGGTGCCGCGAACTCTGACGAAGATGCTAGGGAGTGACGAGGGGGAACATGGAGGTAGCGCGGTAGGAGAAATAAACCGGTCATGACACAACTCTATAGGACTCCATCATGGATGACCTCTATGAGTCGTAGTTGGCCCCTATAGTTGTCTATAGAGGGGGAGGGTGTAAATAACCTAGATACCATACATGTACTCTAGTTATTACATAATCCCAGTGGGCCCCTTAGGGACCCACTGTATACTTTATGCGTGGGAACCGGCCAGCGGTTCCCATCACATCTTAACCTTACACTGTCACTACGTAGCATTCAGAATACCACTATTTGGTCAAGTTCTGCAGTGCCCTTGTGATACAAGGTCAAAGATCGTCATCTTTACAATATGGGTCAGTCAGGTCATGGTTAACGACCCGCACGCTGGTATCAAGGAACAGGACTAGTACTGGTATAATATATGAGCTCCAGAGAAAGGATGGAGGTGTATGGACATGTTCTGGTAATGGATTGATGAAAACACATGTTGATTTCAAATAATATTATCTCCGTTTATTTTAATATATGTCTATCGGTTAAATTATCTCATACTGGTTTGGAATACAATTACCTGTTACAAGTAGGTGTGGCTGTGTCAAGATTGGTTTTTAGGCATTAATATCGTGTATTAGTGAACACAGCGAATGCCCGAATAACTTGTGCGAATAGGTATGCCGTTTGGCGAAGAGGCTGAACCAATAAATGTTCAGAAGATAAGAGGGCTGCCTGGTTGGGGCTCACCCTATCTACAGTCATAGCGAAATAGCCCGTGGCACTTGACAATATAACGTGCAAGTTGTCTCGGAAAGGTTGTCTAAGTAGCAACAATCCTTTCACCGGCAAAGGTGCTCCTTCAGAGCCCTTCGCCGACAGCACAGAGAATAGTTTGAAGGCTAAGGTAATGAAGGTGAAGTACAAAATCTCACCAGTGGTGCTCAAGTCCTCCTCTGGTCGAAGATAGGAATCTACAGGTGAGGGCTCAAGACGATGGTCACAGTGAGGTCAATTTTGCACAAGATTGATGTATGATAATTGAACTGAGGAATGTACATGTGAATGTAAACTATTTATATCGAATACTCGTATGGTAACAGCGAATAGGAAAGAGGCCGTCATGAATCAGGGTTGGATAGGGGTGTGCAGTCGTGATACAAATAGATGAAATAGACATACAATAGAATGGAAGAGGGGTGCAAACATGAAACAATGGAGAGGAAAGAGGGCGAAGGCACCTATGTACGAAAACACACCTTGAGACCTGCATATACACCACCCTGCACGGACTCTTCGTCTGCTGGGTTGATCCCACATGACCTACGGGTAGGACGTCCCACGAATGCATCCAGGCCATATGAACACCTAAAGGGGTTGGATCGAGAAGATGATGGGGACAGTGATGAACCATCACGCCGGGTAAAGGGTGTCGATCGTGTTTGATGGCATGCCTGCTGGCGAATGATGCGAGTAGCGAATGGTCATTCGGCAAATGTGGCGAAGAGCGAATGGAACGAACATAGGGGAGGAGTGGTCGGAGGGTATGGTGAACTCTGGCAAAGATGCAGGAGGAATGGTGAGAGGGGGAAGAGAGACAGCGGGGTAAGGGAAATAGATGGGTCATGACAGGTTGTAGGTCACTGCGCTCCAAGTAGACTATATGTGCAAGGCCATTCTGGCAAAGTTGGCATCTGACAATGAGGCTCACTTACAATATGATTCACTCGGGTATTTACACATCTGAATAGGTGATGCACTCAGATGCACGATCAATGACGTGCGTATCTAATGTGCACGCATCATAGGGTTGGTCAGACCTATTTGGAGATCTGCATACCTCACCCACTCTTTTGCCAAGCACCAACGTAAACTGAATAATTTGCAGGTTCTCAGACTACAATTTCCAACCCTTAAAATGTGGTATCTCTTTCTCTATGCCTGAACACCCTCATTGCGACCCACCATGCTCTCATCATCAAGCTCGATGAAAGCACAGTTCATCTAAGCGCCATCCTCATCAGAGGAGGGCTCATTCACACTCGCCAACCATGCAATCCCCCACTACCTCCGTAACTTCAAGTTGCAGTGGTAGCATGAGGGCATGGTTCAGTAACGTGAAGCCTTGTTGAGATGGTGGAAAGGGTACGTGAACCATTGCGTGTGTTGGGAATTCACTGATGCTTCATTAGAAATATATTTCCAAACACACATGAATATATTGAACCGTAATGTGACACTGTGTATGGGCAGATGTTGGCGCAATTGGAAGCCTTGGAGGCCAGGAGGGCCCATGTGTCTATAGTGTATTGTAACAGCCGCTACTTACTTTATCAATATATCTTCCATTGCCTGTCTTGGTGGTCATTTCTTGGTTATTAAATAGCACTGGTGATAATTATGGTAGGCACAGACCGTCATCACAGCCCATGGGTCCCGATGGTTATACAATGGACTCATGCTATCATCATTCTACCCCATGGCCGCTACATTACCTTTGGCTCTGGTGGTATAATGCTCTGGGATGACATTTTAGCACTTATTACAATTTCATATATTATAATACCATTATAATCTTTTGTGAAATCTACGCAGTTTCCCTGATGGCTCACTACTCCTACCATGCATACTAGTGGTCACAAAGAGATCTGGATATCCTTAATAGCTGGGCCCTCTTCCGCAACATGGAAGAACCAGAAATAGTGTACAAGTCTACACGTGTCTGTACAGTACACAATTGTGACTTGGAGGCCTGCATCGTGAACATGCTGGCCCTCCCTCTAGTCCATTTTAGTAGTCTGATCTTAAGTGCCCAGCGCACGTGCTGTAGAGTGTCAAGCAAGCAGCGACCAGAAGCAGAGACCAGTTAAAGTAACAAGGATTTTTCCAACCTGCAAAATCTTAACAAAACAAGAATATTTTTCAGGTTAAAATTATAAACAAATACATGGTATTAGCCAGGTTTTCCCTGGGGGGAAATGTAAAGCAAACAGTGCATCTTCATGGCAGGCAAAATCATAATGATAATACTGGTAAACGGTTTTTCCTGCCATGACGACTCACTGTTTGCTTTATGTTTCACCCCCAGATAAAACCTGGGTAATACCATGTATTTGTTTATAATTTTAACTGGCAAAATATTATCATTTTGTTAAGACTTTGCAGGTCAGCAAGATCCATGTTACAGTAAACCTCATGTTGTCACCATGACAAACAACCTACTCATAAGACTATGTCTTCTCAAGGTTTTATTTAGAGTTTTACTTGCCAAAATCCTATGATTTTGCTTGGATTTTCATGGCAGGCCCAGCCATTGGAGAATTCACAGGTGTGTTATGGTTTTCCCTGCCCAAAATATTATAATGTAATCCACTTACACCCGTTTGCAGTACCTAAGGCGCGCGTCGGATTTGCTTCCGTTTTAGCGCGCAAACTTCGAACAACGATATCTTGCTTGATATCGCTCCGATTCGCTTGAAATTTCATATCTGAAGCTATGTGGACCATAGCTAGGGCATAGAACTAAAAAATCCAAATAAAACAAGCATTTTTTATTTTGCATTTTGGGTGCTGAGGGCAAGCTTAGCTTACTGTATGTAGTTCAATGCAGGTTTTAATTTTGTTTGCTACTTTGTACTAATGGTGAGAACCCACTACAGGAGAATCTCCAGAAGAGGGTGTCGTAGGATTGGAGAGGAAGGGCTTAGCTTCTTCTGACGTTGGATCAGTGAGATCTGATGGTAGGCGTTCATTCTCAATGTCGGATTTCCTCCTGTGTAGCATAAGCCCCGAAAATCTGAGGGATAATATAACGTGGAACATACGCATCATCAAAGTTTGTAATAGCATCTTTGATCCCTTCCGCACCGAGTGCCAATGCACCATAAGGCAACTTCGCCGATCCTGACATGTTCTTGAGCTCAGAAACCGCGGGGGCGCACGCGTATGTGGTGGGGTGAGGGGCGCGGAGGTGCTGGGGTGGGCGAGCTGGTGTAGGAGGACGGGGTGGTGGGGGAGCGGGCGGCGGCGGGTGCGGGTGCAGGTGCGGGTGCAGGTGTGGGTGCGGGTGTGGGTGCAGGTGCGGGTGCGGGTGCAGGTGCGGGTGCAGGTACGGGTGCGGGTGCAAGTACGGGTGCAGATGCAGGTGCAGGTACGGGTGCGGGTGCGGGTGCAGGTACGGGCACAGGTGCGGGGACGGGTTGGGCGACGACGCGAAGGACGTGGGGGGCGCACGCGTACGCGGCGGGGTGAGGGGCGCGGAGGTGCTGGGGTGGGCGAGCTGGTGCAGGAGGATGGGGTGGTGGGGGAACGGGCGGCGGCGGGTGTGGGTGCAGGTACGCGTGCCCTGGGACACAAATGTGCCTGGGCCGTGGCGCTCTGTGGGAGTTGAGTGGTCAGACACCCTGGTATGAGGAATACGGCCCGGGATACTCACGGAAGTTCGCCACTGGGGTTATGGGGGAGTTGACAGGGAGCTGCTGGTACTTGACGGCGAGCCTGTGGAGCTAAGCGAAAAGGTGCGATTGAAGAACAGGGTCAGCGGATGCTTCAAAGCCCGGGGCAAGTTCATATGGAAGACGAGTGCCAAACCAAGAGAGGCTGAAGTGTCTGTGGTGCGTGGTGTTGTCGATGGTGCAGCGCGGCAAGCCACCTATTATGAATCGGCATAACCCGACCAAGTTCGACTTGCCTTACCAACAATGGGAAATAACAAAAATAAAAGACAGCCCACCAAGTCAACACGAGCAATGAAAAAGGTCAAAGAACCTCCAGAGGAACTGTTACAATACGATCTGTCGTAAGGTTGACCAAGGTCGGGAGCGAAACCCGAGGTAATGTCCGAGGTTACGGGGCGAGGTTTGGATGGGGAAGTTGGAGAGGGACTAGGCTTCAGCTTATGTGCTGTGCCGACCCTACGCACGAGTCCCAACTTCGGAGGCGAACGAATAAGAGGCGAGGTTTGGCTTAAGAGGCGAGGCTTGGAAACTAACTAAGGATCAAAGTTATACGATAGTTGATTTTCAGACTGAGGAGTAAGAATGCATACAGGGGGGTTTATATACGAGCGAGGGTACGAGTCAGGGGTGAACATATTAGTGGAGGTCTTGGCGAGGTCAGGGCAAGGTAATATATGGATGATGCATGATGGAGTGGAATCAGTAACTAAGGGGATACGGGCATGGGATCAAGGTTGGATATGAGCTCTAACTCGGGCTCGGGCTTGGGCGCAGGATAAGAATCATATGTACTCGGGCACGAGTATCACAAGGCTCGGGCTTGGAAGAAAGTTATACCGGTAAGTAACCGGCCAAAGGCCGGCTTCTTACAGTATCCCCTCCTTATGGCCGAGACCCTCGAGGCCGTAATATGAACAAGGTTCGCCTATCCTCGAATCTAGATCCCGGCGGGATGTTAAGTCGCCAGAAAGGCGAAGCTTAATCCTAGCCGAGGTTAGATAAAAGGGTGGGTAGGAGGCAGCAAACCCAAGTGCCGACGAGTATGGTGCGCCCTCAGCCTCTCTTCAATTCTGCTATTGACGCAAACAGCGCGAACAATGCGTTCGACCAGACCTTGCTGTCTGAGGAGGATGGTCCCTCGGGTGAGGTTATGCCCGAGGTTCGACCCGACGTGGTCCCGCGGCCCATCGAGGATGCGGGGGGCCATAGATATGCAGAAGCCGTGGCAGGAAGGGCCCAAAGGCAAGAAGGTGAGTACCGTCGTAGTCTGGTCATGGACACTGCTGACTTGTATAGTACAAACACATGCTGTTCTCGTACCACCCCACCACCTTGTCCCTATACGGGTACAAGCTCGCCGACGGAGGACCTCGTGAGTGGCAACTCGCGACCAAGGCCGAGGCGAGGTGCGCGCGCTGCGAAGAGCGCGACTATACGTGCCTTCAGGCCGTTAGCCTCGACTTCGGCCTCGCCGACCAGGGTGCCTGCGTGTGGTGCAGGACGCGCTCTTTGGGTTGTAGTATAGCCCATGGTCGTCGCAGCAAGGCAACCCCAGGAAAGGGTCAGGCGAGCGCCGTGGGCAAGAAGCGGGCGAGGAGCGAGGACACCGAGGCCGAGGAGCGAGGACACCGAGGCCGAGGAAGGAGGCCAAGGTTCGGGACGAGGTTGAAGATGACGACGACTCAAGTGATTGGGTCGAGCGGAACCTTGAGACGAGGGTGGAGCGGATGGAAGCGAGGTTGAGCGAGGAGAAGGGGAAGGGGTCAGAGGGAGTGAGGCAGAGTGAGGGGAAGGAAGCCAAGGTAGAGGAAGGTCGGAGGGCGAAGAAGGACAAGAAAACGAAAAGGTCGGAGCGAAGTGCGGAGATGAGGGAATTGATAGCGGTGGTAAGGGATGTGGGACAGAAGGTTGGCGAGGTTGGGGAAAGGGTGTGCGAGTTGTTGGGGGAGTTTAGGGCTGCGAATGATAGGATGAACAGGGCGGATGTGGAGTTTATAAGGATAAGGAGGAGACGGAATTACTTGAAGCGAATGCAGGGGGTGAGAGACTTGGCGGATTATGGCGGACATGGGGGTCTGGTGGAGCGAAGTAGCAGTAGTAATGAGGAGGAGTCAGGCGAGGGTAGCAAGGAGAGCGAGGGAGAGGATATGAGGATGTTGGAGTAGACTAGTAAATGGAATGATGGAATTTTCTTGGATTTTATTGATTTTGTTGTTCGGTTGCGAGGGGATTTTGTTATCTAACTACTGGGGTCATGGGGGTTAACAACGGGAAACGCTCATAGAGCAGTCAAAGGGCCCGGCTTGCCCGGGTAAGATTCGTGGAAGTCAGTGACCAGCTCCGAGGCATGATCAAGCTCGGAAGCGAGGATCCACGAGGTTCCTTCGTCGGTACCTTCATAACCAGTCCACCTAACAAGATAGAGCAGCTTGCAGCTCTTTCGTCTATTATCGATCTTCGGGTTGAGGATTTCAGAGACCTTGAACTCGGGCTCACCGTCGATAACGACTGGGGGCGGAGGCAGCTGAACTCGGTTCGGAATGGTGTTGGGCAAGGCTGGTTCGAGCATAGATACGTGGAATACTGGATGGACTGAATGCATGTGTTCTGGAAGTCGAAGGGTGAAGGAGTGAGTACCTGCTTGGGGACTGATCTCAAAAGGACCCAAGAACTTCTCGGCGAGCTTCTTGGTAGGCCGAGTTGTTCTGAAATACTGTGCCTTTACAAAGGCGAGGGATCCTACTTGGAATTCAGGAGCGGGTTTGCGGCGAACATCGGCCAAGGCTTGGTAGGTCTTCTGAGCCTCGAGGATGGCGCGGCGAAGTTCCTGGTGCAGCTCATCCAGATCAACCACGAAGTCTCGAGCTCGTGCTGAGGCGAGGTCACGCTCGGGGTGCACTGCGAGGTTCGGGTGGTAACCCTTATTAGCAAAGAATGGGGATATGCCGGTGGTTGCGCTAGGCGCATTGTTGTAAACGAACTCTGCTAGGGGAAGGAGCGAAGCCCAATTGGACTGTTGGTAGTTGCAGTATATCCTGAGGTACTGTTCCAAGGTCTGGTTAGCACGCTCAGTTTGACCGTCACCCTCAGGATGATATCCCGAGGTAAAATGCAACCGCATGTCCAAGGCTTTCCCTAGAGAATGCCAGAAGTGCGAGACGAACTCGGAACCCCTGTCTGAGGTGACGTGCGAGGGGACTCCATGCTTGGAAAAGACATGAAGGATGAAGAGGTGAGCGAGCTCTTGCGAGGTTATCTTGTCGGTGGTTGGAACGAAGATAACCTGCTTAGTGAAGCGGTCAACAATCACTAGTATGGAGGTGAACTTGGATGAAGGGGGAAGCTGCTCAATGAAATCCATAGAGATGGAATTCCAAGGCTTCTCGGGAACGGGAAGTTGTTTGAGGAGACCATAGGGCTTGTGACGTTGCGGCTTGCTTCGCATACAAGTGGTACACGTCTTGCAATACTCCTTGACAAGGGATCTAATCCCTGGCCAAGTGTAGTCTCGTCGGATCAGCTCCAAGGTATTGTTGACCCCAAAGTGTCCCGAGAGAATGTGGTCGTGCTTGTATTGCAGGATGCGAAGTCGAAGGTCTTGGGCTGCTGGAAAATAGGTTCGGTTGTCAAGCTTGAGAAAACCCTCGGGGTCTTTGGTCCACCTTGGGTCATTAACCAAGCCGAGGTGCGACTTGGCTATGGGGTCCGAGGGGAGGTTCGCTAGTATGTCTGCTCGGATCTGCTCGGTATCAAGCAGCGAAGCGGCTCGGAGTACGACGGGAGCGAGGTTAGTATCCCTAAGGGACGATGCCAGCTGGTGTTGAGTAAACACTGGCCGTAGGTTCTGTGGGTTTGTGGTGGCATAGTCGCTATTCCCCTCTTTAAGGTAGACGTCCCATCATCTAGTGAGAGAGTCAGGCTTCGTTCCAAGGCGACCAGGTTGGAAGTGGATGGCGAGGTTGAATTGGGAAAGGTATTCTGACCACCGAGCTTGTCAACGGGTCAAGAGTTTCATTGTTGAAAAGTATTCAAGGTTCTTGTGATCAGTGATAACGTCGACAGGGTCGCCAGAGCCCTCGAGGTAGTGTCGCCAGCGTTGAAACACTTCAAAAATTGCTAGGAGCTCCTTGTCATGAACATCGTAGTTGAGCTCAGTAGAGGTGAATGTGCGGGAGTGAAAAGCGACGGGATGAAGTTCGCCTTCCGAGGTTCACAGTGATAAGATTGCCGCTAAGGCATAATCTGCAGCATCAGTCTCTACAATTAGTGGAAGGTCAGGAATCCAGTGGGTAAGGATAGGAGCGGTAGTGAATGCCTTCTTCAACAGGTTGAAGGCCTGTCGACAATCCTCAGAAAAGTTCCAAGGGTTACCCTTGGAGGTGAGTCAGGTGAGAGGAATGGTGATGTTGGAGTAGTTGTGAATGAAATGTCGGTAGAAGTTGGCGAAACCGAGGAAAGACTGGATGTCGCGAACTTTGCGAGGTTCAGGCCAGTCTTGAATGACCTTTACCTTGTCGTCCACCATAGTGAGGCCTGTAGAGGACAGGAATTATAGGCAGTAGGTATGGACTTGTTGCTCAAAAGAATAGACTAGAAAACAATTCACTCTCTCAGTGAATTTAGTTGTCACTAAAATATATTATACACTACCTAGAAAACAATTCACTACAGAGGATTTCTAGGTTAATAAATCGAAAGAATGCTAGACTAATTTACTTGCCTCTCTCAGTGAATTTAGTTGTCACTGAGAGAGGGGGAAACTGTTTCACTGCGCATGTACTACTACCCGGCCCTTTAGCGCCCAAGAGCTCACGCGTCGAAGTCATTTCAGACTCCGCTGGGTGCAGCCGCTTGTGAAAGTAGGAATAACAAGATGAAATGGGAGATAGGGAGTGAGTGGAAAATTTCGAAAATAACCAGAGAAATGGATGCATGATACAAGAACAACATGAGAAGAAATTGAGAAACCACACAACAAATTGGATATATTATGCTTGATTTTGGTGCAGGAGCATAATGCACCCAACACGCCCCCTCAAGCTTAATATATTCCGATTTGCTCGTTGAGGATCTTCACTCTAGGACTAGAAAGTCCTTTGGTGAGGATATCTGCCAACATTTGTTCGGTTGGCAAATAAACGAGCTTGGCTTGTTGATTTTTGATTATATCTCGAAGGAAATATAATCTGATGTCGAAATGTTTGGTTCTCGTGTGTTGTTGAGTGCCATACGTGATGGCAATGGCTGATTGATTGTCTGAATAAATTTTGATGGGTCTGTTCAGTGGTTGGAATATTTCAGAAATAAAATGGCGCATCCAGAGAGCCTCTTTGCCCGCATGGGTCAGGGCGACGAATTCGGCTTCAGTTGATGAGAGGGCTACTATCGACTGTTTCTGGCAACTCCATGAAACAGTGCCTCCATCAATCTGAAATAAGTATGCCGAATACGAACGCCTATGACTCTGTGAACCCCAATCCGCATCTGAATACCCCATCAAGCCGTCTCGATTTCTTCCAAGTGTGAGCTTGTAATGCTTCGTGCCTTTCAAATATTTGAAGACACGTTTGACTGCATTCCAATGTGTGCCACCTGGATTTTCGAGGAATTGCGAAAGCAATGACACCGCAAATGCAATGTCAGGTCGAGTGGCTACAGCTGCCCACATCAGTGATCCTATGGCTTGCCTGTATGGAAACTTCGACATGGCTTTCTTGCCTCTCTCTGTAGAAGGACACTGGTCTTTTGATAATTTAACAGCTGGATCAAGGGGCGTAGCATAGTCTTTGCATCTTCGAGATTGAATTTCTTGATGATCTTCTCGATGTATGCAGGTTGTGAAATTGCAATGGTTTTCTTCTGCCAGTCTCTTTCGATTTTAAGATTCAATAGCCAATGAATCTCGCCTAGATCTTTCATACTGAAGACCTGAGCAAGATCTCGTTTGACTTCGTCCAGGACTGACTGATTCTCAGCTGTGATGGTGAGATCATCCACAGCTGTTGCAATGATCACATGCCCCTTTCCGCCACGTCTATAAAATACAGCCCCATCTGTGGCTGACGTAGTGAATCCTAATTTGTGGAATTCACCACTTAGACGTTTGTACCATTCCCTTCCAGATTGTTTGAGGCCATAGAGTGCTTTCTTCAAAAGTAGCACTTCGTCTTTGTCTCTAGACTCATATCCATACGGCTGCTTCATGTAAATAGGTTCAGGTAGTGTAGCATTGAGGTATGCATAGTCCACGTCCATTTGATGGATAGGCCAGTCATTCCTAGCGGCAATGGCGCATATGATCCGTAGGGAGGATAACCGAGCAACAGGTGAGTATGTCTCATCATAGTCGACTCCAAACTTCTGTGTGAAGCCTTGGGCGACCATTCTCGATTTAGGCATTATTGGTTTCCCTTCTGGATTACGCTTCCAAAGGTAGACCCATTTATTACCGACAATATTGGCTCCAGGAGGTGGTTTGGCTCGTTCCCACACTCCCTTGTCGATTAGGGCCTCATACTCTTTGTCCATTGATTTCTTCCATATAGGATTATTCAGAGCTTCGTCTGCATTGCTAGGTTCAATTTGACTCAAATCCGGCGCCTTGTTATTGTTTTGACTGTCGGTTAGAAACGCACTGATGGCACACTCATAGCTACTGATGTCATCAATCTCGGAGGATAATTCTTGGTCGAATAAAACTTCTTTATGGTCCTCAACGTCCTCGTAAGCTAGCGTAGTCATATGTGCGCCAGCTTGTCTCTGGTTTGAGATCTTGTTACGGGACCTGATGGGGCCGGCTGCACTTGTTGTTGACGGATCCTTTCGCTTCTCCTTATCGGTTCAGCTTCTCTAGGTCTGTCATCAACTCCCTGAATAGGTTGCAGCTTTTCAAGATATTCCTCTGGTGCATTTTCATCAATTTCTTCGATCTTTGCCTCTTCGCTGACTAAGCGACCGGGCACAGGCACTGATGCCGGAATGGCCTTCTTCTCCTCTCTAGACGTAGGTAGCTTGGATTCCTCAATAGAAATGATTGGGACCTTTCCCTTCTTCATCTCTGAATCAAACACAACATTCCGCTCGACAGAAACTTTGTGCGAGTCAGGCCAATAAATATAATGACCATGGCTCTGCGCAGAAATTCCTATCCACCGAGCTCTCTTGGCACGAGCTTCCAATTTATCTCCCTGAGTGACCTTAACATAGACTTCAGTTCCCCACGCGTGAATGTCTTTGAGATTCGGTTTCTCATGGTGGATCATCTCGTAGGGCGTTTTATCCGGTAGAGCTCTTGTGTGCGTCCTGTTCCTAAGATAATTGGCATGCTGTATTGCATAGCCCATAATATCTTAGGAAGGCCTGATTCTAACAGCATGGCACGAGTTCTCTCAGTGAGAGTTCGGTTCAGACGTTCGGCAACACCATTAGACTCTGGTGTGTCGTGTACCGTCAACTGATGCTTCGTGCCTTGTTTGGCTAGATGCTGTTCGAATTCAGAGCTCGTATACTCGCCCCCTCGATCAGAAACAAGTGCCTTGATGTGCACATTTCTCTGTCGAAGCATTAAAGCCTCATAGAGCTTGTACTTTGAGAATGCTTCTGATTTGTTCGCCATGAGATAGATCACCGATTCTCTTGAGTAATCATCGATAAAGGAGACATAATATGACTTCTTATCGATTGTGAGGTGCCTTGCAGGTCCCCAGACATCAGAATAAATTCTGTCACCGAATTTTGATGTTCGGTCTCTGGGTTCTCGAGGAAGAGGTTTGCGTGCAATCTTGGCCTGAATACACGCATCACAGACAATTCTATCACCTGTGGAGCTCAGTTCAATGCCCAATATCATGCCATGATTTAATAGATGTTGTAGGGACTTCTGTGAGATTGCCCCATTTTTTGATGAATTTCCATGGCAGACAAACACATATGGGCTTGAGCACTTGGTGACTGGAGGTCTAGTCGATATAAACCATTGACCTTCGGTGCTTGCATCAATACCTTTCCAACAGCGTTAGATATTGTGCATTTCTGGCCACCGAGTCGAATGTCGTAGCCAGCATCATCGCACCGACCGATCGAGATGAGGGTAGCAGCAATTTTTGGAGCATAATATGTATCTTGCAATGTGACTTCTACTGTTTTATCTCCAACCTTGTTGGATAATACAAGCAGTCCTGAACCGAAGGCATCAAAAGTGCCTTTGTTGGCTGCTCGGATAGTCCTCGGCTGTGAGAATTGACAGTAGTTCCTCAATAAATTTTTGTGAGGAGTCATATGTGATGTCGTTCCGGTGTCGAGTATAACTATAACTCCTGAGGATGTGCTCAGATTGAAATTAGAGCACTCGTCAAAATTGGTGAAGGCAAGATGCCCATCACCACTTTCCTCAGAAGAGGATCTTCTTCGGCAACATTCGCTTTTGCTTTACCCTTCTTCTTCTTCTTGCTTTGGCTTTTTTCTTCTGACGTGGTCCTTGACCTTCTTTACCACCTCCTTTAGCCCAGCAATTTTCGATAGAATGTCCAGGCTTTTGCAGTTGGTGCATATATGCGCCTTCTGCCCTTCTGGTCCTTCTTAGTAGATGAACCAATAAACACCTGCTCTTCTTGCGGGAGTGTTTTCTTCCTGTCATACTGAGCCTTTAGTACCCTAATAATATTATCAGGGACCAATGGCATCCCGCATTCTTCAAGCGAAGTGGTAAGGGCGTTCATGACTGCCTCATAAGATGGTGGAAGTGACGCAAGGATGATGTCCATGAATTCTTCTTCAGAAACTCTAGCTCCCATCTCATTAAGACGAGCATATAGGTCTTGGGCCTTGTCCAAATGATCTCTCAAGTCTCCATCCTCAGGACATCTCATACTGCGGAGTTGTCTCTGCAGGCTGGTGAGGACCATCTTGGGCTTTTTGGTCATCTCATTGACCAGTGCATCCCAAGTCTCTTTTGCTGTCTTCTGCTTCTGTAGCATCAGGGCTAATGACTCTGACACTGAGATGATGATTTGGGTCTTGGCTTGTCCTTCTCTAGAAGGTATCTCTCCAGCTTCTCCTCAGCCTTATCCATCTGAGTTTCCTCAGCTTCTGTAAGAATATGGCCTGGGGGCATAACTGGAGGATCAGGAGGTCGAGTGACTCTCCCTTCTACATGCTTGAGTAGATTTTTGGACTCGAAATAGCTGATGAGAGTGGCTCGCCACAATGGCCAATTACTTCCATCAGTAGCAAGCTTCTCAACACCCAATAGTTCTCAGAAGTGTCTCCGGGGCCCATAACCCTGTAGAGGACAGGAATTATAGGCAGTAGGTATGGACTTCTTGCTCAAAAGAATAGACTAGAAAACAATTCACTCTCTCAGTGAATTTAGTTGTCACTATAAATATATTATACACTACCTAGAAAACAATTCACTACAGAGGATTTCTAGGTTAATAAATCGAAAGAATGCTAGACTAATTTACTTGCCTCTCTCAGTGAATTTAGTTGTCACTGAGAGAGGGGGAAAACTGTTTCACTGCGCATGTACTACTACCCGGCCCTTTAGCGCCCAAGAGCTCGCGCGTCGAAGTCGTTTCAGACTCCGCTGGGTGCGGCCGCTTGTGAAAGTAGGAATAACAAGATGAAATGGAGAGATAGGGAGTGAGTGGAAAATTTCGAAAATAACCAGAGAAATGGATGCATGATACAAGAACAATATGAGAAGAAATTGAGAAACCACACAACAAATTGGATATATTATGCTTGATTTTGGTGCAGGAGCATAAATGCACCCAACATAGGATTATCCATTAAGCCTTCCAAGGGATATACCAGTAATAATCATTGGATTATCAATGACTATTACCATAAATAAATAAATAAAAAAAACACTACCTAGATGCCATCTTGTATTGTAAGCAGATACTTACATCCCAGATTACCGATATAGAAGGCACCCTTGTAAAGGGGATTCAAGGGTGGAAAATATTACCTGGAACCAGATTCAAATGAGTGACCTAATGATAAATGTACTTACTCATCAACACTTTATCCAACTGCTCCACAAGGTTTCTGACTAACACCGGTGTGAAATGGTATAAGTTAGCATACACTGCCATGATGGCTTTCGAAGCTGGCAGTCAGAATCATTCAAACATCTTGTCCGCTCACACTCATTCTCGGCACCAGACTCAGTGAGTCCGACAGCACATGCCTGACACTGAGCTTAGACAAGTTGCTGTGACAAAGTTTGACATTTTGAAGTACACACTGTCACCCCTCGAGCTAGCTGACACGATCACTGTATTGAACACCTCCCCACCTCAACTACGGCTTGTTATGTCCCAGAGATACAGGGTGTGGAACTCCTTTGGCCTGAGTCTGGATAGCTGTCATGACACATTTATTTCCTATACCCAGTCACTCTGTCCTCCCATTCCTCACTCCACCTCTATGCTCACTCCGATCGCCCTTTGCCAAGTTCGGCGATTGATCTTCGCTGTTCACGTCATTCGCCATAGCCACACCATCAAAGCACAATCGATGTCCTTGGACTGGCTTGGTGGTTCATCACTGGCCCTATCACCTCCTCTGCTTGATCCCATTGAGATGTTCCTATGATCGGATTGTCACGACTTGTGTATTTCTTGCACCCAGCCATCCCTGTTTCCCCTTTCACCACTCCTCCTCTGTGTTCGCTCGGCTTCGCCCCTCCCTTCGACCACGCCTCCTCTATGTTCTCTCCGTTCGCCCTTTGCTACATTCGCCGAACGACCATTCACTGCTTGCATCATTCGCCAGCAGGCACACCATCAAACATGATCGACATCCTCTACCTGGCCTGATGGTCCATCACTGGCCCCACCATCTTCCCAATGCAACCCCTTTAGGTGTTCATATGGCCGGGATGCATTCCCGGGACGTCCTACCCATAGGTCGTGTGGGATCAACCCAGCAGACGAAGAGTCCATGCAGGGTGGTGTATATGCAGGTCTCAAGGCGTGTTTTCGTACATAGGTGCCTTCACCCTCTTTCCTCTCTGTCGTTTCATGTTCGCACTCCTCTTCCATTCTATTGTATGTTTATTTCATCTATTTGTATCATGACTGCGCACCCCTATCCAACCCTGACTCACGACGGCCTCTTTCCTATTCGCTGTTACCATACGAGCATTCGATATAAGTAGTTTACATTCGCATGTATATTCCTCAGTTCAATTATCATACGTCCATCTTGTGCAAAACTTGACCTCACTGTGCCTATGGTCTTGAGCCTTCTCCTGTAGATTTCTATCTTCGACCAGAGGAAGACTTAGGCATCACTGGTGAGTTTTCATACTTCATCTTTGTTACCTTAGCCTTTGAACTATTATCTGTGCTGTCGGCGAAGGGCTCCGAAGGAGCACCTTCGCCGGCAAAAGGATTGTTGCTACTTAAACAACCTTTCCGTGGCACCTTGCACGTATGTCATCAAGTACTATGGGCTATTTCGCTACGACTGTAGATAGGGCGAGCTCCGTTCGGGCAGCCCTCTTATCTTCTGAACATTTATTGGTTCACTCTATTCGCTGAATGGCATACCTCTTTGCACAAGTTATTCGGGCATTCTCTGTGTTCACTAATACACGATATTAATGCCTAAAAACCAATCTTGACAATAGCTCAGCGTGCGAGCACATGGGCCACGATGGGGGTCTCAACGATGCAGAGGTTGTGTGACAATGCTTTGCAGAGACCACCTTTTCCATGATGACGAGCGAGTTCGCGCAGACAAACACGGTGTGGGGGGGATGCAGATACCAACGCGCGCTGAACTGGTGGCTCCCGCACGTAGGGAACGTAGTGCATCAGCGATGGTCTAGTTCTGTTTTGGAACCCGTTGAACTAAACATAAAACTGTGGTGTTAAACACAATTCTAAACTTCAATCAGAGATTTGACTTTACAAGCACACACAAGCTTTGCTTTGAAACTTTTAACGGAGAACCCAATTAAGAAATTATACTCCGGTGAACAATCAGAATCAGTATTGGTACAAGAAGTGTGTCAGAACCGTCCACACCGGGGGTAAGATCCCAATGTTGAAGACCCTGCACTAGGAAGGGGTGCCTGTTCTGGTTGGTTGAAAGAGATAAGAAGAAGGACAAGTCTGAAGTAGACAAGCCTCGAAGTAAGAGATTGAGAGAAGAGAGATGATAGAGTGAGCAAGGTATCCTCAAGTGCTTAAGGGCACAGGAGACGGTGTAACGTATATGATAACCAAACTAGTGAAATACATGGAGCAAGCTCTGGTATTTATATACTTTGGAAAAGGGGGATGAGTCAGAAGACAATAGGAGGGATGAGTCACCATGAGTCAAAATGAGTCAGAGTGAGTCAGAGTGAGTCAGGTGATTATGAGAAGGAGTCAGACCAACAAGAAGGATGAGTCACAATGAGTCAGAGTGAGTCAGAGTGAGTCAGAGTGAGTCAGAGTGAGTCAGGTGATTATGAGAAGGAGTCAGAACAACAAGAGGGATGAGTCACAATGAGTCAGAATGAGTCAGAGTGAGTCAGGTGATTATGAGAAGGAGTCAGAACAACAAGAGGGATGAGTCAGAATGAGTCATGTGAGTCATAAAGAGGAGTCAGAACAATAAGGCTGGTATGGTACACAATAGGGGAACTGAGTCATAATGAGTCAATGAAAAAAAGAGCAAGTCATGAGGAACAATATGACTCATGGAGACAATAATGAGTCATCCTTAACCCCTGAGCCAACCAACAATCCGGAACAGCACATGGCACTGGAGGTGATGGCTCAACTTGGGGTAAGATGTGATGGTAGTGGTCTGATGAGACAATTGGGGAAAAGATTCCATGTGAGCACTTAGCATAGTTGGTGAAATAAACCGGTTCATGACAAAGTGTAGCAATAGAGATTTAACTGAACACGTGTAGTTCTTAGATTGTGCAATACCTTGTGAGGTCAAAGAATGTTATTAGGTGTCCAAGGGTCCAGGTACTTTAAGGGGGAAAGCTACTTAGAGTCTTAGGACCACGGGTCGAGTGAATTAAAGACAACAATAATCCCCAAGATGTGAAAAGATAGTTCTGCGCTTGTGCCATGACCGTTTCCACTCAACCATCTCCGCCACCTCCGGAACACCTCCGCACCACCTCCGACTCTATTCCGCAACATCCGCAGCCCTCAACCTCGACCCCTTGTTCTTCAGTACCCCTGTCCACCTGTGTAGGAACCATCTTTCTATTCTAAAAATGTTGAAAAAAGCATTAAAAAGTCTGTAAAAAACCTTTTTCCCATCTTAACATCAGCCAATACACGCAGCTTTGATGGGGAACTGTCTTTAGAATATTCCTTGAATTTTCTTGCATTTTTTCGCCAATTGTTCTGACCTCCTTGGCTCAAAACTGCTTTGTTGTACTTGACAAAGGCTATGAACCCATGAGAGTCCATAACTTTGTCATCGGCGCTCAATTTCAAACTCCGACCGGAGCGATCCTCGAACGCGCTAACCGCACGTCCTCAAACACCCACAACTCCGACACTTTGGCTCTTTCAATCTCAGCTGGTGAGATTGGGAATATCCGGTGCAGCTTACACAAGCCTGTACACTTAAATATAGTTCAAACCCAGCAGGCACATGACTTGCTTCATAGCAACCATGGCTGCGTAAGGCTGTGTGCAAGACTGCCCAATGATATGCAGAGCCAAAACTAGGGTGTATATTCAATCCACCCTATTGGAATGAGCCTCCAAGCTCAGTGCTACAACCCCTGAATTAGGATCCTTGACGTCATAGGGCTATGCAGGGCTATGCAAGGCTATGCAGGGCTGTGTAAGGCTATGCTGAGCAGTGCAAATCAGGGAAGGTGATTGGCTAGCTATTCTTAATTTCCTTGCACAAACACACCACTATAGTTACAAGGGTGTGTTTTAGCTGTGCAAATATTTACTTATGACATCACTCGCCTAATAGATAGAAGCTCCCCATTTTACATAATCCTGTGTAGTTTACAATATAAAAGGAGGACATTCTGACCCTGTTATGATACGATCCTGTAAATAACCTATGTATCTACATGTACAATAGTTATTACATAATCCCAGTGGGCCCCTTAGGGACCCACTGTATAGTTTATGCATGGGAACCGGCCAGCGGTCCCCATCGCATCTTACTCTTACCTGTCACTACGTAGCATTCAGAATACCACTCATTGGTCAAGTTCTTTAGTGCCCTTGTGATACAAGGTCCTAAGATCGACATCCTTTACAGATCCTTTGTAAGGTTGACTGAGCTCGGGAGCAGAACCCGAGGCAAGGTCCGAGGTTACGGGGCGAGGTTTTGATAGGGAAGTCGGAGAGGGACTAGGCTTCAGCTTATGTGCTGCGCCAACCCTACGCACGAGTCCCAACTTCAGAGGCAAACGAATAAGAGGCGAGGTTTGGCTTAAGAGGCGAGGCTTAGAAACTAACTAGGGATCAAAGTATATGATAGTTGATTTTCAGACTGAGGAGTAGGGATGCATACAAGGGGGTTTATATACGAGCGAGGGTACGAGTCAGGGGCGAGCATATTAGGGGAGGTCAGGGGGAGGTCAGGGGGGGGGGCGAGGTCAGGGCGAGGTAATATGCGAATGATGCGTGATGGAGCGGAATCAGTAACTAAGGGGATACGGGCATGGGATCAAGGTCGGATATGAGCTCTAGCTCGGGCTCGGGCTCGGGTGCAGGATAAGCATCATAAGTACTCAGGCACGAGTATCACAAGGCTCGGGCTCGAAAGAAAGGTTATACCGGTAAGTAACCGGCCAAAGGCCAGGTTCTTACAGACCCCCTAGAATCATCAATCTAGCAATCTACTGCTTCTATCCTACATGTGACTTGTGTGACTTGCATCTTACTAAGCTGCTAATCCCAGCTAGGGTTATTCACTTACTTTAGTGTCTAATTCCTCTTTAAGTAGATACTGTTCTGCTTAGCCACCTAGACTAATCCTCCAGGTGTAATTCTACAGAGTGAGTCTGTCAATTGATAGTCTTGCCATTTGCACTCCAATACCATTTGCACTCCAATACCATTTGCACTCCAATACCCGAGAGGGTTGATCAGTTGATTTTCCTGGTTAATATCTTTCACAAGTCAATTCCTGTTACTTGTAAAAGCTGCTTTAGATTCTATTCTTTGCCTCTTGTTTAATTGCAGTGCGTTGGTAGATTATCAGGTCAGTCCATTTATAAACTCGCCTGCTAAGCACATTATCTCATATTTTGGAATACGCTGGGACCCCGATAGTGCCCTCGAACCTACATTCTTTTAGTTTATTGTTCAGTGCTGCTAAGAAACGCATTGCCTTCCATCTGTATTAACTTGGACTAGTTTTTACGCAGATTGCAACCAAGGTACAAATATTAAATTATTTCCGGAGTTGTGCTGCAGCATTGTTTAATATTCTTTGAGTTTCGTAAATGACACATTCTGATAGATTGAAGTGTTAGCAATAACACCAAAGTCTTGAAGGGTTCCAAAACACTGGTGGACGCTCTGGGAATCACTTAGCAGCGTTTCGAGTGTAGAATTTACTACCATTGCTGAGGTCTCCAAACCTGCAATAACACAGTCTGTGCTTAACCTCGTGTCCCACTCTTTAGAAGCTTCCTCTGGGAAACTTTCAATAGACGGAACTTATCCTTACTCTACGCTTACCTCTCCTCCTTCACCCTTACATTATCTCAACCCTTGCTCAACACCGAACCAAACTGCACTTAGCGGGTGACAGTGTGATTCCAGACCTTTCAATAGCACCAAAAACCTTATCAAGGTGAGCTAAGTGTTCTTTGAAGGTCTTGGAATAAATGACGATGTCATCAATGTACACCAGTGCAAAGATCCAGAGAAAAGGTACTAGGACACCCTGCATGACTCTTTGGAAAACTGCGGGCCCGTTTCTGTACCCAAAAGGCAGACGCCTGAAATGGTACAGTCCTCGGTGAGTCCGGAATGCAGTTTTCTCCTTGGCATTGTCAGCCATTTGCAGTTGCGTAAAGCCTGGCAATGCGTCCAAGGTTGAGAGCCAACAGGATCCCGTAAGTGCCTGTAAGATAGCATCTTGCCTAGGCAGAGGGAACTCATCAGGCACAACTACTTCGTTAAGTTTCCTGTAGTCGATGCACATTCTAGGTTTTCCATTACGATAGGATATCAATGCTGGAAAACCCCAAGGGCTTTTGGATGGTTCAATAACTCCAAGGTTAATCCACACATCCATCTGCTTGTCAATGAGTTCTCTCTTTGCGGGAGAGGCATTATATGGAGGGAGAGAAATTTCCTTAGTATCAGGATGTAAGGTAATTTCGACCTTCGCATTATAGTGTCCAAGCCTGCCGTCTAGACCGAATGCATCTTTGTGGGAGAGAATGACATCCTGGAGCGCCTTCTTATTAGACTGACTGAGTTCTGGAGAGAAGTCAATTTCATCTAACAGTTGCTGTTACGGAACATCATCCATAGGCGCTTCTTGTGTCTTAGGACCTCCCTGAACCACTTCGCCTGCAGCTTCCAAAGCAGTGCTTGCTGAAGGGTTACCTGGCTCAGAGTTGTATTGAGATAGGGCCCATATGAGTCTAGCATGTGACAAGCAAGACTCTAACTGCTCTGGATCCACATTTGCAACTTTATCAAGCCAACTAGTAGGATTTCTAGCATGACCTAAGAGCTGTCCTTGATGAATGGTAACAGGTTGAGAAGAAAAGTTACACACGTGTAACCGTGGGTTATTACAAGATACAATAGCATCTGTAATTCCGTAAAAATCTTCTGGACCTCGGTTGGAATGAAGTATCTTTTCGACAAAGACTTCGTTACCATTGCCAGGGAAGTATATGGAGACAGGTACGAGAGATGCTGATTCAGGAAGAATCGTGATCGGATATAGGGCTCTTATGCTGGAGTCAGCTATAAGAGTTCTTTGCCTTTTCCTAGATTTCTTAAGACGCCTGTGAGCCTTGAACTTCACAGTGAGAGAAGTTAAGTTTGGCAGGGTCCTAATTTTGAAGGAATGTCCTGCTTCATCTTGTAAAGGAGTGCTGATTGAATTCTCGATTTTGGTTTACGACCGGTATCCCCAAATAAGAGATAGCTATTGGAACCTTCACGGATCAGAGAAATCGAGTATTGATCAGCGAAATCATTTCCAAGGATAACTGGAGTGGTCATGCCTTTAACGACATAAGCTTCCACTTCAAGCTGAACAGGACCAGCATCCAAGTCAAAGAATATGGGAATAGTAACATATCCCAAAATTTTTGAAGTGCCAGTAACTTGAATTAGGTTAACCTTCTGGCCTGTCTTGATTTTGGGAGGATTCTCCATAGAGCTAAGAGCTTTTTGAGAGATAAGGGTAATGTCTGAACCAGAATCAGCAACTAGGGCTTGTTGATTCTTTCCATATTCACCCAACCAAACATTAGCTGTTGAAGCAGAGGATCCAAGGAAAGCACAACCTGAGGGTCTGGACATAAACCACCTGAGTTTAATCAAGGTGTTTGGGGTCCAACTTTTTAGATTGAGGTTCCGCAGATACGTTAGCACATGTTTGGCATCTTTCTGTAATCTTCTTCTTTCTTGGCGAGTCATGGAGTTAGACTCGCCAGAGCTAGATGAAGGGTTGCTTTTAGAATCATAGGATCCCCCCAGAGTAGATGCATCCTCTGATGGGCTCACTTGCTTAGCAAGCTGACAGTGAGCTTCCGGAGTCTGAGGGGTTTCGTGAAAATCCGATTGAGGTTCTTCCGATTCTGCTGCAGCTTCTGAGTTAATAGAGTTTGCATGGGCAAGGTCAGGGTCGAATTCATGTTCCGACTCATGAATGGCATCGAGGTACAAATCCTCATAGGCCATGTCAGCATTGTCCTCCTCAATAGAGGATTGAGTAAGACGGGAATAAGCTGTAGACTTTGCATGTTTACACTCATTGTCCCAATGCTTACTACTGTCATGACGTGTTTATTTCCCATACTCAGATGCCCTGTTTTCCCATTTCTCACTCCACCTCCATGTTCGTTCTGATCGCCCTCGCCGTGTTCGGCAACCGATCCTCGCTGTTTGCACCATTTACCATAGCCACGCTGTCAAAAGCACGATCGACTTCTTTGGACTGACTTGGAAGTCATCGCTGAGCCCATCACCTCCTCTGCTCAACCCTCTTTCGATGATGTTCCTATGATTGGATTGTCATGACGTGTGTATTTCCTACACCTTGTTACCCCCATTTCCCCTTTCGCCACTTCTCCTCCGTGTTCACTCGGCTTCGCCCTCCACCTCGACCACTCCTGCCCTATGTCATCTCCGTTGGCCCTTCCTCACATTTCGCTGAACAGCCACTCGCTGCCCGCATCATTCACCAGCAGGCACACCATCAAATCACGATCGATATCCCTACCCGGCATGATGGCTCATCAGTAGCTCTATCAGCTTCTTGGTCCAACCCCCTTTTGGTGTTCATATGAGCAGGGTGCGCTCGCGGGACGTCCTACCCATAGGTCGTGTGGGATCAACCCAGCAGATGAAGAACCCGTGCAGGGCGGTGTATATGCGGGCCCCAAGACATGTTTTCATACATAGGTGCCTTCGCCACCTTTACTCTCCTTTGTTTCATGTTCGCACTCTTCTCTCACTCTATTGTATGTTTATTCCATCTACTTAGTATCATGACTGCGCACCCCTATCCAACCCTGACTCACAACGGCCTCTTTCCCATTCGCTGATACCTTATGAGCATTCGATATAAGTAGTTTACATTTGCATGTATATTCCCCAGTTCAATTATCATATGTCATCCATCTTGTGCAAACTTGACCTCGCTGTGATCATCATCTTAAGCCTTCTCTTGGAGATTTCTATCTTCGACCAGCGGAGGACTTAGGCATCACTGGTGAGTTCTCATACTTCATCTTCGTTACCTTAGCCTTCGAACTATTTTCTGTGCTGTTGGCGAAGGGCTCCGAAGGAGAACCTTCGCCAGTGAAGGGATTGTTGCTACTTAGACAGCCCTTCCGTGACACCTTGCACGTTGTATTGTCAAGTGCCACGGGCCATTTCGCTACAACTGTAGATAGGGTGAGCCCCGTTTGGGCAACCCTCCTATCTTGTGAACATTCATTGGTTCACGTATTCGCCGAATGGCATACTTATTCGCACAAGTCATTCGGGCATTCGCTGTGTTCACTAATACACGATATTAACGCCTAAAAACCAATCTTGACAACTACTTCCGCAATGCTTGCATGGCCTAGCTCCCTTTGATTCAGGAGTGGATCTCGTAGACACATTCGAATCATCCTTAGGATACTTAGGAGGGCTCAACTTAGATGACCATCCCACCAAATGAGACCTAGCATCCCGGAACGTTCTGTCTGAAGAATTTCTAGAGTCAAATCGGGGTTTGGATTGTAAAGCATTCTCCAAACTTCTAATGCGTCTTTCCATACTATCACCTGAGGTGAAAGGTGGATGAGACAAGGATTCCTCATGGTACTTGATGGCAGACTGGAATTCAACAGCATCTGCACACCTATGAGCATCAATGACCGTATGCCAATAGGAGGGTGCCCCATTCATGATTTCCATAATGAGTTCTGAGTCAGTCAGCTTACTGACAAGCCTCAGTAGCTCTGCCTTTCTAATGTAATACTCACTAGGAGTCTCATTAGAATGACCAGCTTCTTGGAAAGTAGCACGAGTAGGTCTTGCTTCTGTCTGTCTAACCATGCTCGGTTCATGTAATATGCTCCGATTACGTCTCTGATTGATTTCCAGTCTGTGGTGGCTTCTTGACGATGTGACAGAGGCAAGGAAAAGAACCAATGTTCCACACCCTTGTGAAGTCTCAGAGGGACAATATGTCCCAGCTGTCTGAAGACTGTAGCAGAGTTTTGAGAAAGGTGATTCACTTTCAAAATCCACTGTGCTAACGTGTTGTTACGACCGTTCATTTCTGACTTCCGACCCTCAGTTCCGCCACACCTTCCGCCCCTCCGATATTTCCGCAACACTTTCCGCCCCTCCGTTATTTCCGACATTCCGCCCCTTGTACATTTCCCTTGTTCTTTCGACTCTATTACTCGGACCAACCAGACCCACCTCACCGTCCATCAAGACCATATATCCGGTCACCCTTGTAGTTCATTGTCAGATATGTTTTCCCGACCCCTTGTTCTTTGCCATTGTTCTACCTTACCCTGAACCCCCCCTTGTAGTCCCATTGTTCCCAATAGTTAGTTCCCACGCATTGTCTACTTGACTTCTGCTTCCCCCGGAATTTGCTTAGTACCATATCATTACCTGTTGTCTCAGCTCTTTGTATAAAACCCCCTCATGTATGTCTGTTATTCTGCAATCAGATAATCACCTTCGATACTTGATTTCCTTCGCTCCATCTCCTGTTCTTAGCACAGCGAGTCTAGCAAGATCTCAGTCTCTCTCCGCCTTCCATCTGCCTCAGTTCCGACCCAAGTTCCGACCCAAGTTCCGACCCAAGTTCCGACCCAAGTTCCGACCCAAGTTCCGACCAACCTTTGGTTCAGTACTTTCCGACTTCCGACTCAGTTCCGAAATACTTAGGACGATAGTTCATTGGGGGCGCAACCTATAAGTTGAAGCCGCTGTCCTTTCCAGTTCCGACTTAGTGGAAATCTCGATATGTAACACGTGTCAGGGTTGCCATCCCATTCGGGGACCACATCAGGACGTAGTTTGTTATCAAAATATGCCTCCAGCTTACTTTGGCTAAGTAAGGCATCAACGTTAGGTTTACCACCTCTATTGCTATCCCCCCAGTCCAGATTAGCGCCATTTCCTCCGCCGCCATCATCACCGTCAGGAGGGCCTGAATCACCAGGTCTGCCAGGCAGGTTACCTCTTCCTCCCAAAGGGAATGAGGGAAGTCTATATGGGTAATGAGAAGGAGTAGGAGGTGGATCTGAAGACTCTTCATTGTCTGAAGGCTCGTCTCCAGGAGGTGGTGCGCCTCCAGAAACTCCATAAGTCCGATCAGGGACTGCGGAAGTCTCAGGGATGCTGAAGATAGTCCTCCTCCTGTTATCAGCAGCAGTTTGGAACAACTCTTCCAAGCCATCCGACCCAGTAAGCTTGGTCAGGTTCTTATTATAAGGTGAATGAATAGTCAAAGATGGTCTAGGCCCACGAGTGTAGGCAGTCAACTGTCTTCTAACCTGATCATGGTCTACGGGGAGACTAAGCTCAGTGTCACCTAGAAAGGTAATAGGGACATCCTTCTGAGGAAAGACTGGCTCACAAGCTTCCCTTAAAGGCCTAGACATGTGAAGGGGAGCATCATGCTCGAAAGCAGGAGTCTCCTGAACAGTCTTAACCGTTGCTTCATTGAAGTGTTTATCTGCTGCCAACTTTCTCTTACAACATGTCAGAAGGTAGAGGTAAGCAATTCCTGTGTGAGCAAAAGTAAGTAACTAATGTGGAACAAGAGGAACTACAAGGGGGTGCCAGGTAGACTAAGAACAATAGGCAAAAGAACAAGGGGCATGTAGGTCTAATTGATCGCGGAACAAATGGAACTCCTGATGCTCCCGACTTGCTATGCTGAGGGTCAAGTACGGAAGGCCGGTGAATAGAGTCATAAGGGGTAGTATGTGAATAGGAAAGAACAAGGGGATCAAAAGGTCAAAGTGCGGATGTTGTGGAATAGAGTTGGAGGAGGTGCAGAAGTACCAGAGTTGGTCGAGCAGTATGGTCATAACATTACCTACCTCAATGTGTTACTTAGACCTACTTTCAATCAATAAGATGAGTTTTACTTATCCAAATGAAATTTTCTTATCCAAATGTGTTTGACTTATCCCAAGTTTGATTCACCCTTTGACCTTACCAAGGCGTTTGACTTACACCCCCCGTGCGAAGCACGGGCATCCATCTAGTTATTATGGAATGGAAATCTATTTACGTAATTACGAGTGTTACACCGCA